>JAJPUD010015754.1:10160-36327 GCA_023553655.1 Myrmecobius fasciatus | reverse complement strand
ACAGACCACTAAAAATTAAAAAGTTTATAGGAAAGGAGGTTCATGTTACAGTAGAAATAGAACTGTGTTTAAAACAAGTAAATTTTGATTGAAATCCTCATTTTGAAATTCAAAACCTGTATATTCTTTGTCCCAGTACCACTTCTTTTGGCTATAGTACCTTCAACTATAAAATGAAGGACTAAACCAAATAATTTCTAAAATTCTGTCCTCTTCCAAATTCTGTGATTCTTTCCTGAAAGTAGCAAACACAAACTTTGACAGCCATCATTCTGCCTAATGGTGGTTGTAGTTAGGATCCCTGCCAGTGAACCAAATGACAGAAAAAGAATGACCTCAGAATACTCCTGTGCCTAAGGCAATAGAATAATAGACTCATCTAGCTGAAAGGGACATTAAATATTAAAAGTCCTAACCATTTCTTTTTATCAGTGAAGAAACTGAGGCCCTAATAGATAAAAAGAGTTATTTTCTAAAGATGACACAGTTAGTTACTGGCGGGGATTGAAGTTAAATACAATTTTCCTGATTCCTAATTCAGACTTTTATATTCTTCCCATTACATCATATTCTCATTACTAACATATCTTTAAAATATCTAAAAGCTACTGCAGGGCATCTAACAGGGAATAGTTTTTTTTTTTTTTTTCCTTAGATGATCTAACAGATTGCTGATATATTTGTGATTCAGATATAATGGGAAATAAAAAAATAGGCAAAAATAACATTTGTACATAGTGATAATAGCAAATTTCTCCCCATAGTCTTTAGAGATGTAAGGAAACTTGGAGATCATGTTGTTCAATATCCTCCCAGATGGAAAGGAAATTTCCCCAAGGTCATAGTTACTGAATATCAGAACAAGGATTTGAACTCAGGTCTTTGGAATATGAAGCCAATGTTTACTCAACATCATGATTCCTCTCATAAATGTTTTGTTAGAGGTCTCCTACTCAGTCTGACATGTATATAGTTATATAATCAGTAGGATGTTATTTTGGAGAACTTTACCCCTGTTGGATGAACCATAGGACTCCAATTTTCTTGAACTCATTGGTTTTCCTCCTTATTACAAGGCTATCTCACACACATACAAGCAGTGCTTACAATTGTTAATCACTTCATCAAATATTTTATAAAAATAAATTGTCTTTGGAAAAGAAGAAAAGGGAAAAGAAATTTTGACAGAGGAGCCAGAGTACACCATCCAGGAGGCTATGGGGTGAATCTCCATGTGATTTAGAGCTAGAAGGAGTATTTGAAATAAAAATAGGCAAAAATCTCATTTTACATAGTAAAGGGATCTTTCCTCCTTCTCTGTCTCATCTTCCTTACCAGAGAAAGGGAGGTTGGGAAAAGGAGAGGAAAAGAGGGAGGAAGGGAAGATGAAAAGGAAGAAGGAAAGGAGGAAGAGAGGGATAATGGCAGTAAGGTCTGGAATTATCATTATGAGAACAATAGCTCTCCAAATCCCCAGGTGACCCTTCAAGCTCAAACTCCTCTAGCTCATGGCCCCTGTGGATGCTTGAGCTTCAAGTACTGAATGATCTGTTATGAATAGATTGGATTCACTTGATCATTCCATCAACTTCATTCCTCTAAAATTCTTATTCTTTTCTAGGGTTATAAGCATTTAAAACAATGATTCACATATCAATATCTTTAGCTTCCATTCACACAGGGATTTCATCTCTTTGCAAACTCTGTGCAACCCTCCAATCAATCCTCATTCATACAGATTTAAGCAGATTTGCTAAAGCGGATCAAAATTAGCAAGACATATATAGGACTAGAATTCTGGAATAGTGCAATTGCTCCTGGGAAGTTCTAATGTTTGCATCTCTTTCCCCCTAGTTCTTTGTCTTATTTTCCACCAACACATCCAAAGACTACATTGGCAAGGGTTCCCTCTTCTCCTTCCAGGAATTTTGATTTAAAAAGGAAAACAGGAAAGTCTCTTTCTCAGCTCACAACTCAAGAGTTACATACAGATAATGAAAAAGAGACCTATAGAAGTAAAGTTATTCATCCAAGGTTATTTCACAGACTGGGTGCAATGAATCCAGATGAAAATCCAAATCCCCCAACTCAAAATTCAAGGCTGTTTCTCTAACTTTGGTATTTTGCTTGTGGTAGAAAAATTACTCACGTCACAATTTTACTAGCTCTTGTGCTGGTTACAATGAGAAATGTCTGCTCTCACAAGATTTTTGCCCCTAGTCAATGAAATTCTGCAGATTTCTACTATATATGGAGGAAATAACTGATATGAATGTGAACCATTATTATGGAAGCAATACACAGAGGTACAAAGTGGAGACACAAATACAACTCAATATTTGCCTTAGAGAAGACAAAAATATGTCATTGAAATAGAACAGAAAGTCAAATATTGTAATAGGCAAATGTGAATTTTGTAATCAACTCTGTAACAACAACAAAAAAAAAAACATTACAGGGACTAGCTCCAGAATGACATAACACTCTTTGATTTCCTCAAGAGCCCTCTGAGGTACCATACTATACACATAAAATGCAGACCATATGTATGGCTTCTGCATTTTAAAATGAATTTCCAGATAATCAATGCCTTCAAAACTGAATTTCAGGTTATTAGTAGAGATGGTAAAAAGAATAGGAAGAGTACCTTTGGGCATTCACCACAGAACACCATCACTTTGTTTTATGCCTTTGTTCATAGGATTATAGAACTTAAAACTGGAAGAGACTTTAGAGATCATCTAGGACAATCTTTCATTTAGCAGATGAGAAAAATAAAATCCAGAAAGACAGTGCCTTATACATAATAGGCATTTTATAAATATTTGTCGGATTGTATTTGATTATGATCTGAACTGGTGGAGTGAATGTGCCCAATAATGAGGTCACAGTGTTAGTGGAATATCAAAGTATCAAATTCAACAGCAAGGACCAAAAAAATATATAATTTGTATAAGGCATTATATAAAATGTTCCATATTCCTCTAACTAGAAAAATGGAAAATAAATAAATAAAAAACTTTCCTACACAGTGTTTATAGGCTATTGAAAATAAATAACATAGGGGCAGCTAGGTGGCACAGCAGTAGCCCTGAAGTCAAGAGGACCTGAGTTCAAATTGTGTCTCAGACACTTAACATTCCCTAGCTGTGTGACCCTGGGCAAGTCACTTAACCCCAATTGCCTCAGCAAAATAAATAAATAAATAAATAAATAAATAAATGAATGAATAAATAAATAAATGAATGAATGAATGAATGAATGAATGAATAAATAAATAAATAAATAAATAAATAAGTAAATAAATAAATAAATAGATAGATAAATAAATAGATAAATAAATAAATAAATAAATAAATGAATAAATAAGCAAATAAATAAATAAATAAACAAACATGTGCATGGATCACTGAAGAGAAAATACATACAATTTAATATTAACTGGAAGATATCCCTTACAATATGGGAATTGAAAAAGACGCTAAAGGGAGCAACTGAGTTGCATTAAAGTATATGCATAGGTTCACATTGAGATACTGAGAAAGGAAGAGAGAGAGAGAGTGGGAGGGAAGGGAGGAAGAAAGTGGGAGAGAAGGAAGAAGAGAAGGAAGGAGGAACAGAAATAGGGAAAAAGGGAGGGAAAAAAGGAGGAAGAGAGAGAGAGGGATAGAAGAAGGACAAGAGAAAGGGAAGAAGGGAGGGAGGGAGGAAAGGAGAAAGTTGTGCTCAAGAACTTTGAATTTTTTTTTTTACACTTTCTAATGTGTTTTCCTGATTAGGTCCTAGCTCCTAGCACAGAAAAGTTTAATTATTTCCTCTTAGGTGCACCATACAAATTGGTATAGTGCCTAGTGGTGAGTTACCAAGGCTTTGAACTCGTGCAATGGTGAAGGAGAGGGAAAAAGGCAAGGGCAGGAATATCTGATAGCTTTCCAACAGCCAGAATCCAGATTTTCCAGGTCATTTGTACTTTCTTGGCTCCAAAATCATTTTAAAAGGACGTTATTAGGCTAAATGGTCTCTAAGGTCCCTTCCAGTTTTAACATTTTAAGATTTAAGAGTCTTGATCTGTTAGCAGTTGGTAACATACCCCAGAGTGCAACAAAAATCATATAATAGTTCCCTTATATATCCTAAAATATTCCTTAAAAATTAGAATACACAGGGCTACAATTTCCTCCAGGAGGGCAAAAGCAAATCTAAATGAGCACAAACTAGAGACAAGAGGGCAATTTACAGCATAGAATTTTTGCTTTCTACCATACATCCCAAAGTTTTCCATTGCTAATTACAAAAGTGCTTAGTAGGAAATAGAAGCATATTTACCAGCATGTCTCAGGTCTCTGCCTCTGTTTTCTCCCTGGACTTATTTCCCAGATGCCATTATTAAACTCATTTGGTTACATCTTAATGTTCAGCTTTCCTGAATTTCTACTTCTTTTCAAGGAAAAGTTGAAAAAAGGAATAAAATTTAGCAAAAACCTTTCAGTACAACATCCATAAAGCATATTATGCCTATTTGCTTTATTTGTGAAAGAATATTGCATGTTAGTCAAGAATATTATATATTTTTACTCATAAGATATAATCTACTACTGAGACATTGATGCTTTAAGTGAATTTATTCTAGGTAAATAACAAGATAAATTCCTTTTTAGATAAATAAAGGAAATAGGTTGCCTTCTTGATGGGCACTTGGGCACTTGAGTAGACTTACAGTTACAAAGATAAGATCGCTGTCAGAAGTATAACTAGGAATTTTGCCTGCAGTTGAGGTGGAGTGATAAAGATAAGGACATGGAGAAGCTCACCTCCCTCACCATCTGGTTGCTTCTTATTTTACTGGCAATTATCCTGATAAATTAAGTGTGGTTATTATATTATTTCCATGCCTCCAAAGAACCAGAAGATCCATAAGAGATTTCTAAATTCAGTGCCTTCTATATCTGGCCCTCTAAATTTGGCATTCAAGAACAAAATCCTGATTGCCTTTCTTCATTATGGATATTTTCTGGTAAATTCATATATGTTTGGCTCACATATCTACCCAGAAGGGATAGAATACCCAGGCTGACATTGCTTATTAACTTTGAAATCTTCTGTTCAAGGAGTAAACAGTTTTTGGAAAACCTTTAAACTGAAGATGAAGCATTTATTACATCTTTATATAGTTTCACACTATCACATTCCATACTAACTAGTTGTCAAAATAGGTAATATTATTAAGAAAGAGAAAAACTTGGGCATTTAGGAAGTTAGTAAAGAATAAGTTTGTAGTCCAACATTCTCATATTATATTAAAGAAAATTAAGAAGCAGAGATAAGTATAAGACAATGCCTGGCACATAGTAGGCACTTAATCAACTTTTATTGATTGAAGTAGCAGAGTTAGGATTTTATCCCAAAGGTTCATATTCTAGTGTTCTTGCTAATACAATTTGGAGTTATTGTCAATCGCTAGAAATTTTTAGTCCTATTTACTCAGCATGGTAATTCATTGCTCTAAAATAAAGGATATTTTATTTAAAATAGATGCTTTTATTAAAGGTTTTTTTTATTTTAAAAACATATAGATAATTTTGAACAGTTACCATTGCAAAACTTTGTGTCCTAAATTTTCCCCCTTTTCTCCAACTCCTTCCCTTAGACAGCAAGTAATTCAATATATGTTAAACATGTGAAATTCTTTTATACATATTTCCACAATTATCATGGTGCACAAGGAAAATCAGATCAAAAGGAAAAAAATGCAAGCAAATAACAAAAACTTAAAAATGCTATGTTGTGATCCACACTCAGTTCTCAATCTTCTCTCTTCCTCACAAGACCATTAAAATTGACCTGAATTACCTCACTGTATAGGCAATATTTCTATTAAAACATTGATCTATTATGTATACAGCCTTCTAAGCTTATTAATTTAAATTAAACAAAAGCTATATTGCCAAGATTATTATGAAATGTGTGGGAATTAAAAAAAATATTAGGAGACACTACTTTTTTGAAACTGTGCTTAACCATAATGATACAGAGATAACTGTTTTGTTTCTGGGTGGGGTTTTGGGGAGGTGTTTTGGTATGTACCTGTTATTTCACTGGTTTATGGAATTCCTAATAAGGAAACTCTACAACAACTTAGAAATTTATCATTTTAGAAAAAAGAACTATTCCATTGAAAGACTGGGTGAATTAGGCATAAAGAACTTGCCTCAGTGATAGAAAATTAGCTGGTACCTGCCTACTTGTGCAAAAGATCTGGAGTTTTTAAGGAAAGGAAATTTCTCATATGAAAAGTCCTTCTACCAACATAAAAAGCAATCCCTCCTTGATTTAGAAGAGAGGTCCTAAAACACACAGAAATTATGCAATTTGAAACAATTAATGTCAGAAGCATAATCTCCAAGTCCAACATTCTATCTCATCGCCACAATGCTGCTAATATCCTTCTCAATATCCAATTTACACATACACACACACACACACACACACACACACACACACACACACACACCTGGCTTACTATTCAATTTTTTTTAAAAAGTACCTCCTCAAATTTAGTGTGATGACGTTCCCCAAATTAATTTGCCTATAAAGTACTGCTAGGATTGGTATGTTCCAACAGAAAGCATTGATGGTTATTCAGGGGCTGAGCAAGCTGGACTAGTCCAGGTACAAAGGAAAACTTTTGGAGCATAATACAGGAAAATCAGGCTGCTTTATGTTTATGATTTTACATTTTATGTTTACTATTTTAAAGGAGAAAATGTCACTAGCATCAATATTATTTTATGGAACACTTATTTACATAGCATTTAACACTAAGTCTCTGTAAATGCAGTTCAGAAAATCACTGACATACCAGGCTATTATTTACCTTGAAAGTTTGAAGCTATGGTGCTATCAATAGATTTGTCTGTAGAATACAGTCTTGGAAGACTGATCTGCTACAATTATAGAAAAAATTCCCCAGGATTGAACCTAGTGATACTAAATTGAACAAGTTCTAAAAAGCCAAATGAAAACTTTCAGATTGTCTATTTAAAAAATCCCCAAATCAACCAACCTAAACCAGAGAATAGTTTGGTTTTGATGTTGTTTATTCTTTTCAGTAAATTTGAGGATTAGTTTTTTGGCCAGTCTTTTTTTTCATATGGACTTAACTCTGACTTGATCCCATTTCCAACTTTGAGAATAGAAAGAATAATATTTTGACATCAGAGAAGTTTTATGGAGTTTAGTGCAATAATGTCCTCAAAAGATTTCAAACTGCTTTTTAAAACATCTGTTAATATAAACTATTTTTTCATGTAAAAGGTTAGTGTATAAAATATATGGGATGTTATAAATTAGGTAGACATAGTTATTTTTGCATATAGAAGGAAGGCCAGTTTAACAGAAGCCTAGAGAGAAAAGCTTCTTGGGAGACTGGGAGTCATCCAGCTCAGCATCCCTGCAGAGCTGATTTGAGCAAAATTTTCAGCCAAGTCAATATCTCCACATGGAGTCAGAGTCTGATGAAGAACTTGGTCCCAGGTGGCCCAAACATCCTGATTTCTGTGTCAAATGAAATGAATCTTGGCTGTTACACATTATGTAATTCATTTGACTTACAAGACCTATAGAGGTACCTATAAGAGATCTACTGAGCTTTCATTAACTCATGCAAATCTGTGTATCAGACCTGTTCTTAAACTTTCTGTATATTAAAATCATTGCTTTGTATCAAATATCTTCACCTCTGTCCCTCTCTCTTTTAGCTCCCTTCTGTGTGTTTCATTCCCACTTTAGAATGTAATCTTCTTGAATGTAGAGACTGTCTTCCTTTGGTCTATATGCATATCTCCAGAACTCAGTATAGACAGAAGTATAGATTGTTTACATCCTAGTATTTCTGTAATTTGCATCCTTGAGGGAATATCCATATTGATGAGATCCAAGATCCATTTCAGTATTTATGAATTAATAAGTCCTTAATCAATTTTTGTTAAATAGCTCATATTCCCTTAAAGTCTTCCAAAAAGTTAATTGTAGCATGGAAGTGAGTCTGAGTTCTATAAAGCACTGCTTTTTCCAAACTAGAAAGTTTTGATTAAGGACCCAAAAGCATATAAAAAATGTAAACTCTTTGGTAACAAATATAGTTTCTTTGTTTTCCTCTTTACCTAGCATACTATAGTGCATACATAGTCCATAATAAACACTGAATAAAGGCTTATTGAATTGAATCTTTCAGTCAAAAATTGAATTGTCTGTTTTGCAGAAATCCATCACCGGAGGTTTGTTGAGCAACAAAGGAAGCTTTTTGGCCATAGCCATTCAAGATTTTCTCCTTAAATGCATGCCAGTAGCAGTCTGCATCAGGGAAAGAATACTAAGACCAAAGATGTCACAGATCTTTAGAAGTATTAGAGACAAAATGGTCCAACAGTAGTAATAACCACAAAAAACCTTAAATATCTTGAAGTCATTTATTGTAGCCACATGTGTTTGCACTCACCAATAGTAAACTTCTCTATTCTCCAAGAGCAAAATTTTCAAATTGCTTTTGTTATCAATTTGCTTTAAGACTTTTCACATAGAACCACTTCAGTCTCAGGTCCTGTCTGATTGAGAAATGTGCTGCAGGCAAATACTGAAACACTTTTTGATTACAAATAAGGAATCAAAGAAAATGAAGAATTTTAAACCAAAGATGGAATCTTTGACTGCAGCAGGCAAACTGAAAGCTAGCTACAACATATTTATTACTAAGCGGGATGAAAAAATTTCTCAGGAATGGATTTTTAAGGGTCCCTTGATGCAGGGAGAATGATATTCCAATTGCTACACTGTTTGCCTTTGTTTTTTATAATAGTTCAGATTTTATATGACTCCCTGAATTCTAGACAACATATTTGATAACTGCCTCTATATTTTTCCCTTTGAAGATAGAGAAACAGAAATAACAAATATAAGGTGCCTGTGAAGGAAATAAGAATGTTTATCAGCAAGAAAGACTGAATCTTTCTTACACATGTACGTGCATGTGTATCCTATACATAAAGAACAATGTATTGATTTATACCTTTGTGATTTTGTTCATGCCATTTATTATACTTAAAATGTTCTCCCTACTCATCTTTTCCTAAAGAATTCTGCTGAGGAAGTAGAACCAAAAGTGGAGACAATCCAGAGAAGTTGCCTGGTTTCCCTGAAAAAAAAAATAAAAACAAAACCAAACAAAAACATTATACAAACTTCTAAATGGATTCTGGAATGACAGACTCACAAAAAGATGGAGAGAAACAATTTTCTTGTTCAAGATAACTTAGAGAGACTTCAGGAAAGATTTGTCTCATTTGTGGAAAAGGGGAGTCCAGCCCAGCACAGACTGTGTCTGTATAAGCCAATGAGAGACTATAAGCGACAGAAAAGATCATCAGCTTAATCCTGGCTCAGCAGGCTAGGGGTGAAAACTCAGGCCCCAGTACAGAAAGCAAATTATAAGCCCCAGAAATTCCAGTGTAGAGGGTAACCCATAAGTACCTGAATTCCTGGTGTGCAAAGCCAACTTGGGTCCCTGGTCCCTAGCACAAAAAGCTTAGGACAGGCCCTCCTGTTTCCCAAGAGACGATCTCAACATTAAAAGTCACAAACAACTAAAAATAAGTAAGAAAGAGAAAAGAGCCTTGAACATAGAAAATTACTATAGCTACAGTGAAAAGAAAAACAAGAAACTAAGAAGAGTACAATACTGTCAGAATGCCCACACGTAAAGCCACAAAGGGGAATGTGATTGATGTGGAGCTCAAAAGGTTCCCTGGAAGAGCTCAAAATGGATTTTAAGAATCAAGTAAGAAAGGTAGAATAAAAATTTGGAAAGGAACTAAGAATTATAGTGGAGAATTATGAAAAAAATAACAGCTAGGAAAAGAAAGCACAAAAATTGACTGAAAAGCATTAGCCCTTAAAAAAAGAATCTACTGAATGAAATAAGTCATTTAAAAGTATACTTAACCAAAAGGAAAGGAGGTAAAAATGCTAACTGAAGAAAATAATTCCTTAAAAATCAAAATTAGGAAAGTGAAAGCTAATAATTCTATGAGAACATCAAGAATCAGTTGGACAAAATCAAAAGAATGAAAAAATAGAGAAAAATGCAAAACGTTTCATTTTGAAAAAGAAAAAAAAAACTGACTAGGAAAATAGAAGCAGGCAAGAGAATTTAAGAATTTTGGACTTGAAAGACATCATCAAAAAAAGGAGCCTGGACAGCATCTTTCAGAAATTTTCAAGGATATCCTAGAAGTAAAGGTCCAAATAGTAATTAAAAAAATCCACCACTCACCTTCTAAAAGATATCACAATATTCAAACTCCAAAATATATTGTACTCAAATTCCAAAGTTATCAGGTTGTAGAGGAAATACTGCAGGAGCTAGAAAGAAACATATCAAATGCCAAGGAGACACAATTAGTATTAATCAGGTCTTGGCAGCTCCTACATAAAATGATCAGAAGACTTGAAATGTGATATTCCAAAAGTCAAAAGAGCTTGGATTATGAATAAGAATTAGCTACCCAGCAAAAATTTGCATAATCTTTCAAGGGGAAAGATGGATATTTGATGAACTAGGGGAACTGAAAATTTCCTGATAAAAAGATCAGAGATGAAGAGAAAATTCAGTCTTCAAATATGACTCAAGAGAAGCACAAAAAGGTAAAAAAGAAAGAAAACAAAAACATATTATTCTACAAGACTGCACTGTTTGCATCCCTACTTGGGAAGATAATGCTTGTAAATTCTTGAGAATTGCATTCTATTAGGACAGTTAGAAAGTGCATAAATAGATAGAGGAGGTGGATATAAGATGCCTTGGATGTGATGATAAAAAAATTAAGGGACAAAAAAAATTGTACTGGGAAATGAGAGATGGGACAAGCAGAATATGATAAATTATAACATTTGAAGAAGTGCAAAATACCTATCCGAGTATAGGGGAAGAAGGGATGGATTGTCCATTGTTTGAACCTCATTCTCATTTGATCTGACTCATAGAGGGAATAACATTTACACTTGGTTTGATGTGGAAATTTATCTTATCCTAAAGATAAGTAGGAGGTAAAAGGGGAAAGAATTGAAAACTTTGAAACTTGCCCATTTAGGAATTAACTGAATAAGTTGAGGCATATGAATGAAATGGAATACTATTTTTCTATAAGAAATAATGATCAGGCAGATTTCAGAAAGAAAAATAAAAGAACCTGAAAAGTTTTACCTGAATTAATGCTGAAACAGAAAACAGAACCAGGAGAACATTGTACCCAGTAACAACAACTTTGTACAATCATAGACTTGGATCTTCTCGGCAATGCAATGGAAAATGCTATCCATATCCAAAGAATGAACTGTGAAGGCTAACTAAAGATAGACATATACTATTTTCACTTTTTATTTTTTTTCTTTCTTGTGATTTTCCCTTTTGTTCTGAGTCTTCTTTCACAACGTGATTAATGTGAAAATATGGTTAATATGTATAACCTACATCATTATTTGCAGCCTTGAGAAGGAGAAAATAAACGGATGTAGTATGAAAAACTTGAAGCTCAAATCCTTATAAATATGAATGTTAAAAACTATATTTACATGTAATCAGAAAAAATAAAATACTATTTATTAAATTAGAAAAAGAAAAAAAATTACATTTTTTTTAAAAGTTCAGATATTGTGCTGAAATTTTCTTATAGGGCTGTGTGTGTATATGTATGTATGTGTGTACACACATATACACAGTAACAAGAAATTTACTACTACCCTCACACATTTATTTTGGATATATAAAGTAAAATGAATCACTTAAAATTTATTAAAAACAACGAAACCTCTCTCTCCATGTATGTGTGTAAATATTTTTTTGGTATCTATTTATACACACATTTATACAAATATATTCAAATATATGCATATGAAAAGAGAGAGAACTCTAGATGTACATATATACTTAGGCATATATATATATACATATATATATATATATATACACACACATATATGCATATGTAATATATATTCTCACACGTGTATAAACATGGTTTTTGTTTGCTTTTTAATGAAGCTCAGGAGATCCATATGAGAGATGAACAAGAACACAGTGCTAATGTTATAGGCTTGTTTTCTAGTTTTTACTTAAAAATCATTTTATCTGAAAAATCATTAATTTGTACTCAGAATTGGTCTTTAAGTCTATCTCTTTGTATTGTTAATTTAAGGTAGATAAAACCTGCAAAACCAAGTTTGAATGTTCCAGGAGGCAATCTTCCATTATCTTTGTTTCTTCCCCAGACTGAATTTTTCTAGATATTTTAAACTAAAGGAAGAGAAGTTACTAAATGAAATTATGAAAAAGTACTTTGTATTCTTTGAATCCAGATGCCAGTTGCAACAAGTTTAAATCAGTAAGCATAAATCTTCCTGAAATTCCATTTTGTATTTGTCATGTCCTTGCTCAGAAAAACTTTAATAGCTCTCTATTGACTACAGGGTGAACTTCAAACTCTTTAACCCAATATTCAATGTACCACAAAATCTGATTCCAGTATCCCTTTCCTGTCCAGTCTCATACTTCTGCTCTCTATTGATCTATAGCTTCAGTCTACCCAGTTCATTAATGATTCCCTTGACCTTTTTGGCACTCTGCAATTTTCATGTCTTTGTTCACTTCATTACTTTGCCAGGGAAGAAAGACTTCTTTCTCTTCAAATGATTAAAACTTAATCTTCTATCAGGGTCCCAATTAACTCTATCTCCTGCATGAATTTGTGGCAATTCTTCTGAGCTTACATTAGTTTTGTGTTTTTTGGTTGATTTTCTTATGTTTTGTTTGTTTTGCTACTCATTTGAAAAAGAAGCATAAGTTCAAATCTCTCTCTCCCTCCCTCTGTCCTTCCCTTGTTTTTCTCTGTCTGTCTCTGTCTCTCTGTCTGTCTCTGTCTTTGTCTCTGTCTGTCTCTGTCTCTGTCTCTGTTTCTCCTCCCTATTTCTCTCTCTCTCTCTCTCTCTCTCTCTCTCTCTCTCTCTCTCTCTCTTTCTCTCATAACAGGAAGTAGTGAATCCTTCTCCTCACTAGAGATCATTAAGCAAAAACTAGATGACCAATTGCTATTCTGGTGGTGCAGAAAAATCTTGCTCTGTACAGACTGAAATAGCCTGCTGTGATTCCATGCAAAACTGGGATTGTCAGATTATTTGTTTTTTTATTCTTTTTTATTTTTCAGTATATATGTTTCTCATACTATAAGTTACCTTCCCTAAGGTTTACAATTGTCTCTTTCTGCATTGGAAGCATTCAAAAAAGTTTTTTTTTTTTTTTCTGTTATTTTAATTTGAAAATCAAATTAGATCATTCTAGCCCCAACTGCCTTCAGAATTAGGAAACATCATTTCCCCTTTTTTAATCCTTTCTTCCCAGAAAGTAGTGTGTTTTAGTAAAAAGTATGCTAGGTCACTAGTCAAGCCATAATTCAGTTCAAATTCTACTTTTCAAACCCAATATTATAGCAATCACTATCCTAATTCAGGCCCTCATCACATCATGCTTAGACTATTGCAATAGCATACTTATTTGTTACTTTATCTTAATTAAGTCTTTCCTCCTTCCAAACTATACTTAACTTTCAAATCATTCTTCATTTGGGATAAATCTAAGTATCTCACTCTTCTTTTCATTCAATTTCAGTGATCCTTTTAATTTCCAGTAATCCCTTTAACATATAATACTTTGTCTGACTTTTGATGTCCTCCAAAACCTGACCACTTGCTACCTTTTTAGTTGTCTCATATTTTACATTCATCATTCTATATTAAATACAGTTACACTGGCCTTCTTGTTTCTCCTTGCTTATGGTACTCATTTTCCTGACTAAACATTTTCATTCCCTATTCCCCATGCTATAATTCTCTTCCTCCTCATCTCTGTCTCCTAGTTGTTCTGACTTCCTTCAAGTCTCAGTTAAGAAACAAATGTATTATAAAAACAAAAACAAAAAACAAAAAACACTTTCTCAGTCCTCTATACATTAGTTTCCTCTGAAATCATTTCCAGTTACTCTGTAATTGGATATCATCTCCAATTTTACATTGTCTATTACTATTGGAATATTGTCTTCATCACACTGTCTTCTGTATTTCTTTGATATCTGTCACACAGAAAGCACATTTTTAAAAGTGATTTTTTTTCCCTCAACAGTATTTTTCCAAATGTATGTAAAGGAGTTTTAACATTCATTTTTGTAAAATGTTATGGTCCAAAATTTTTCCCTCCTTTCCTCAAGACAGAAAGCAATTATTTAAACATTTCTAATTTGGTAGGTTGTGAAAGAAAAATCATTTCAAGAGGAAAAAAACACGAGAAAGGGAAAAAAAAAAAAAAAAGAAAAGAAAATACTATGCTCCTATCCTTATTCAGAATCCAGAGTTCTCTCTCTAGGTGTGCCTGGCATTTACTATCTCAAGTATATTGGAATTACCTTGAATCAACACATTATTGAGAAGGCCCAAGTCCATCACAGTTGATCGTCCCATAATCTTGTTATTCCTTTGTACAATGGTCTCATGGTTCTGCTTACTTCACTCAGCATCAGTTCCTGAGATCTTTCCAGGATTTTCTGAAATCATCCCACTCCTCAGATCTTATAGAACAAAAAATATTCCATTACCTTCATATACTAGAACTTGCCTATTGTACATAGTTCTAAATTATTCTCCAGAAGGGTTGGATTACATAACAACAATTTCTTCATTTTCCAGTTTTCCCACATCCCCTGCAATATTTATCATTAACTTTTCTTGTAATCTTAGTCAATCTGAAAGATGTGAGGTGGTACCTCAGAGTTGTCTTAATTTGTATTTCTCACATAAATAGTGATTTTGAGCATTTTTTCACATGACCAGAAGTAGCTTTTAATTTCTTCACCTGAAAATTGTCCGTTCATATTCTTTGACCATTTATCAATCGAGTAATGAATGACTGTGTTCTTATAAATGTAAGTTCTCTGTATATTTTAGAAATGAAGCCTTAAAAAGTAACTTCACAAAATATTTTTGAAATTGCTTTGTTACCACCCAAGTTATCATTACAAGTACTAATTTTTGCATCATTGCTTATAATTTCTCAAATTTCCAGATGTTGCTCTAGGCCAATAAAATATAAAAATAAATAATAACTTTGATTTGAAATCACTTACCTTCTAATTCTTACATCCCTGGTTCTCTGTTTTCCTCCCCAGATTTTACCATTGTGACATATTTTACCCACCAAAAACATTTCTGTGTTTCAGTTATCAGCGCACATTTCATTTGGTGATCCATTGTATAGAAACAAAATAAAGCTGACTTGTGGGGACTTAGGGGGTTATTTAGTTCAAATCCCTTCTTTGAATATTGGAGAAAATAAGGTCTCAGATAAGAGACGTGACTTGTCCAACATCATAAAACTTGTATGTAGCAAAGCTCTTATGCTAGATAATTTACTGATTAGCTCTTTCACATACCATGCAATTGATCATCTAAGTCATAATTCCATTTACCTTTCCATTGTTGCCACAATCTAAGGGACTCAACCCTTTTTACTTTTTGCTCCAAGCACATTAATTGAATCAATAATACCATTACTTTTTGGATATGTCCTCTGGATTGCCTCACTATATATGACTTCCTTAACCATATAACTACTTATTGGGCATTACCTATCTATGTGGTCACCTGACAGTAGAATACAGATATCTCATTTTATGGTGCTTCAGTTTATTGAGCTTTTCAGATATTATGGGTGTTTTTTTTTTTTAATTGAAAGTTTATGGCAGCCCTCTATCAAGCAAATCCTTCAGTGCCATTTTACAATGACATGTGTTCACATCTTGTTCCTGTGTCACATTTTGATAATTGTCATCATATGTCAAACTTTTTCATTATCATATATCTGTAACAGATATCTGTGAAAAGTAATTGTTAATGTTATTATTTTAATTGTTTTGGGGTACCATCAACCCTGTCCATATAAGATGTGAAATTTAATTAATAAATACTATGTGTTTTCCACCAACTAGCCATTCATCAATATATCTCACTTTTCTCAATCCTCCCTATTACTTAAGATACAAGAATATTGAAATTAGCCATACAATTATGAAGTGTAGAAAAAACCTTTATATTAGGACTTTGGTTGAAAGAATATACTGATTCAAATGTGATCAAATTTAATTCTTTGGCATCCTGTCACAATGATTAAAACATAATACAGGACATACAATTAATAGCCATACAATGACCTCTGTTAAAGTCAAAGGAAGAATCAATCCATGTGGTAAAAGAGCCACCAAGCAGCCATCAACATCGAGGTAAGACTACTCACCAGCAAAAAGATTATGCCTCAGTGAAGACTCATGATAGTCAGCAATTTTTAGCAATAAAGTATTTTTAATTAAGCTATGTATGTTATTTTTAGACATTATCATAGCATGTTTAATGGACTACAGTATAGTAAAAATAATTCTATTGCATACTTAGTAGATTACAGTATAGTATAAATATAACTTTTATATGCCCTGGAAAAACAAACAACAACAAAAAAATTATATGACTTGTTTTATTTACTTTACTGTAGCCTGGAACTGAATCTGCAATATCTACAAGGTATGTCTATATAAAATTCTCTTTTTATATTTTTTATCCCTACCTCAATAGTTTTGAGCACATATTAAATAAAAAATAAAGGTTTTTCATTTTTTGCAGATTTTTCCAAGTTATTTTATTTTCAGTAAGCCACTTAAATTCCTAATGCCTTAGTTTTCTCATTTGTAAAAATGGGGGAGGGGGTGGAGGAGAATGCAGAACTCATAAGATTGTTGTTAGGCTGAAAAATATTTATAAAAGGCACTGAAATCTTAAATCATATTGCATTTTAAGAAAATATCTCATAAAACAGAACAAAACTCCAATGAAGTGGATTCCCAAATTTTCTGTGATTATTTGATACCTCACATTCAAGATAAAAGTGAATTATAATCTAAGGGAGCTGATATCTTTGAATCTAATGAGACTTGGTTCCCTTTAAAATGTTCCAAAAAGTGTTAGTGAGCACATATGAATGCTTTATCTACAACTTATTTTTCCACTTAAAGTCTATACAGTCAGTTTTTTAAATTGCTAACAGAAATGAAATTTCACTTAGGCTTAACTATCCCTTTCATATTTCCCGGACATAAAACTTGGATTTTCAGTCAGAAATATTCACGAATGAGTCATCTAGGTTGGATACAAAGGATCTTAAACACTTTAAAGCTTAATTAAACCTTAGCTTTTGGTGCTGGTGTCCAAGGGATGGTGAGGCCTTCATAACTCCTGAATTGTAGATGTTTCAAAGGTGGAAATTTCAATATTCTTGTTTTTTTCTATAACATGACCTAAATGGAATTTTTTGTCCTGTATTATGTTTTAATCATTGTGACAAGATGCCAAAGAATTAAATTTGATCGCATTTGAATCAGTATATTCTTTCAAGCAAAGCCCTAATATAAAGGTTTTTCCTACACTTCATAAGACTTTTTTGCCCTATTGATGCTCCACATGGGTAGAATGATTTTAAGGTAGGGGGAAAATGTACCTATGGAGAAGAAAACAAATAAACCCTATGAGAAGTTTATAATTTGTTAATGATTCCAAGCTTCTCCTTGGGAAAAAAAAAGTCCACTTTAAAATATTTTACTAGCAATGCATGAACATGAGTTATCGAATATCACAGTTTTTCAATGATTAAAGTTGAAATTTATCCAAAAGGCAATGAAGAGAAATAGAGTGTTTATGAGATGACTTAATCACATTACAACGTGTAATTATGAAGAAAAGATAAGAGGAATTCATCAGAGAAATAATGTAACTGTGGGCAAAACTAGCAAGGGAAAGGGATCAGCAATGAGCAGCATTATATTTCATTAGTAACCATGCAATGCAAAAAGAAAATAAGAAAGATACATAGGTGGGTAAAATCATGTAACTGAATTTAATGCATAAGTGAGAGAAAAACACATTTTAAGCTTGCTATGACAAATAGACAAGAGTCAGGAGATAGAAAGGCATAAATAGGTCATAACCTGTAATAATGAAGAACAACTTATACAAGAGATATCAGAAACAAACACAGAGAGAAATATGCAAAAACAGAGAGAAGAGACACAGAAATAGGAAATAAATATAGAAAAAATTCCTAGAAAGAAATAGATGCAAAAATGAAAATGAAAGTGACACAGATTAAAAAAAAGTAGATAGAAAGAAGGTACAGAAAGAGAAGAAATACATGAAGATATAGAGATGTTGAGAGGAAAAAAAAAAGAATGGAGAGAAGAAAACATTAAGGTTTGCAGTAGGCTTTGTAGCTATTAGCAGCTTTATAGCTCTTTGTTCTTAGGGAAGTGTATACTAATCTTCAGAATGTTTTCTCTCTTTTTGGTCATTTTCTGCTGTTCTGCTCTCTTCCCATCCCTTAAATGGGACATTCAGAAGCCATACTTGGGAACCAGTAAGGCACTTTGCCCTGCATTCCCTACAGACCAAGAATTTTCTTTGCAGTCATTTTTCAGGTGACATGTGACTCCATTCTCTTTGTATATCTAGCTCTGAAAATTTTAACCAAATTGATAACACCATTAAAGGCACCTTAATGTACTGCTTTATTGTTCTACTTAACATAATACCTCTTTTTTTGTTTTTTTTTTTTTCCTGAGGCAATTGAATTTAAGTGACTTGCCCAGGGTCACACAGGAAGTATTTAGTGTCTGAGACCAGATTTGAACTCAGGATTCAGGGCTGGTGCTCTATCCACTGCACCACCTAGCTGCTCCCACAATTCCTTTTGATGGCCAGTAATAAACTATATGTGCTATTTCCTTCTTTCAGAATTTAATTTTCTGGCACAGATTTTCAATTTTGCATTTGTATTCCCAACACATAACTCTGTGCTTGGAACATAATAAGCACTTAATAAATGCTTTTTATCATTCATTCATTATCTAATCATATCTTTATAACAGTCATCTGAGGGAGGAACTCAAAGCACAATCACTTACTTTGCAGAGGAATAAATACAGTAATTTACTAAGAACAGTAGAGGTAATGCCTTATGTGTTTAAAAGTCTTGGGGCATCTGTTATTTCTATTATCTTAATCAGAAATAATTAGATTTGCATAAGAGATTTTGGAAAGAATCATAGGAAGAATATTTCTAGTCCATAACTCCAACAAAGTCAACAGGCTACCTATACTCTTGAATTTCATCTGTAGCAGAGCAAAAAGCCACATAAAGAGATGGTTCAAAGTTCAACAAGCTTTCAGAAAGAGTTTTGTAAGCTTCTAGTGCTGAAATTACAAAACCTTTAGTGAAATGATTCATTTTTTACTTTGCTTTGTTTCAAGCCTGAGATTTATCCTAAGAGAGATACTGCAGAATAATACCTAGAAACACATAAAATTTTTGGACACACATCTTCAATTTCCTGATGTTGACTATATCCTCTGGGATAATTGGGACCACCTTCCAGCACTAGCCATGATCAATTGCATTCTCTCTGACCAGGATACTGGAAGGGACTATATTTTAAGAAAGCAATGAGAAATCCTTCTTTGTGGCAAACAAGAGATAGCTCCCAGTTGCATTTTTCCTATGTCCCTTTGTAACAGAGTTGGTCAACTTCTCTTTTATTAATGCCATTAATAAGCTTGACATATTGGAAGGGCACTCAGCTACTGGCTAATGTCTAAGATGACCAGAGGCCTCTGTTTTCACAGGGCTCTGAATCTTTTTTCAATAATTTAGAAGTTGCTTAGTCACATAATTCTTATGTGCTCCAAGAAAATTTGAACACTCTATTTCTGGTTGAACAAAATTAAGGAGAGCAATACTTACAATTTTTCATATCCTGGTTAGTTGAGTCCAGTGTTACACATATAAAAATGTAATAATCACAGTGAAATCACTAATAATTTTTTCTAATAAACGTTCTCTTAAAAGACTAGTTGAAATGTGAATAAATGTACTTGATATAGTATCATAGCTATACCTATGGATATGGGCTCTGGATGGCATTTGCAACTCTGATGCTATAATAAGCAGCACTATTTAATTTCATAGTCGGTCAGCTTTCCTGATTCAATCAGTGGTCTCATGATTTTTGCCCTCTCTGGCTTACCACAGTTGAAAAAATTTAGTGACAGATCCTATCTTCTACTAGAGTGAAAATATTCACATTTTGCAGATATTTAAGTGTATTACCTAGTAAATGAAGACATTTATCATTTTTCTTTTCCAAAAATGAATTATTTATATTTAATTTTTCAAATATTCCAATTATTATTTTTTCAAGAAAAATTCTATGTTGTATCTGAGTATATTAAATTGTATTATAAAGCAGACACATACACATATAGAATCAGTTTTGGAATCTGTTATCCCTAAGCTTTCTAACAGAGACAAATGAAATCCCTTCTGACAATATCACTCTAACCATGTTTAATGAAAAATGGAAAAATGCGTGCTTATATTTTTACATCTACTGAACTATAACATAGCCTTGTTTAAAATACCATTCCTGGAAACTCCTATCTTATGTTTCTCTGAAAAAATGGGTTTGATTAGGATGGCTCCTCTGATAAAAAATAATAATTATAATGTTAATTAGCAGAGTTTGGGATGTGTGGGTTTGTGCAAATCCACATTCACAAGAGAAACATTAGCAAATGCTGTCTCTCTCATTCTATTTCTCATAATTCTCTGCTATATTTAGGATCATTGAGTCTCAGAATTAAAAGAGACCCTTATTGTTATACAGTTCAATCCATAATAAAGAAAGAATATCTTCTACAGCATATAAGAAAGTAATCTTTGCTTTATTTGAATAAAAGTCACCAGTGAGGGAGGGATCCACTCTCTCCTGAGGTAACCTGTTTAACTTTGATACAACACTAGCTATAGTAATACCTTTGTATCAAGACCATATTTCCCCCTTTGTAATTTCCAATGATTGCTCCTAGTTCTACCCTTTGGAACCAAGGAAACAAATCAAATCACAACCTTCCCTTCAAACCATGGCCTCCCATATCTTTTCTTCTCCACAATAATCATTCTAAGTTTCTTTATATCATTCTTATATAACATGAACTTGAAACCATTCATCATTCTCTTTACCCTCCTGTGGACACTTCAGTTTACTGATGTCCTTCCTAAAATATGATGTTTAAGACTGTGCACATTATTTGTGGGAATATATTCTGACCAAAAACACGATCTCCTTGTTCCTCAAAAATATGCCTCTTAAAACAACTGAGATTCTGAGAGTGTGGACGTTATGTCACATTGTTGATTCTTATTGATCTTGTGGTTCAATAAAATCCTCAGATCTTTTTGCAGGTGGTTTCCTTTTGAGCCATGTCACCCACATGTTGTATTTTTGATATAGATTATAATCCAGATTGTCAGCTTCAAATAGTAAACTCTTTAAAGACAGAAGCTTTGATTTTCTTTTCATATTCTCAGCATCTGGCACAAAGTAAATGAATAATATTTATTGTTGATTGCTTAATGTAGAGGATTATCTTTCCATGATCTTTAAGAGAAACAAAAGTCATCACTAATGATTATTTCTTTGGTCCTTGAAGAATTTGTAGAGGGATTTATTGTAAGGTGACTATTTCCTTCGAATAGCAACTGTATAAAGTGTTATCAACTATTTATGTAATTTTGGAAAACAATATTCCATCTATAATTCTTAGTGTAGAAATATGATTAAGCAGGCCTTTTTTGGTAACATCATTCAAGATGCATGCCAGGAGAGAAAGTCCAAGAAAGGAGGGAAGGCTAAACAAGAAAGAAGGTATAATTGTACCAAAGCCAAACTTTGTCTATTTCCCAATTCTGTTCCAGGTTAGCCTTCCCCAGGGCTTATTCTAGGAATTCTGTTCCTTTGATTTGACCAAGCAAATGATTTTATTTTTCTTGCTGTTCCTCAAAAGTGATTCTTTCAGCTTTACAAAGAAATAAGGGTTATGATTTTCTTGTAGTTTAGGATAAGATTGAGATTGTCAGATTCTAGCGATTTCAAGTAACAAGGACAGAAATACTATTTTTTTAGTAAGATTATATATCCATTTATTTAGGAACTCTCTCCAGTGCTTCCCATCCCATAATAATAACAATTACCTCCATAGGAGTATGGCAAAGAATTTAATTTCTAGATCTCAGAGAGAAGTTATTTGAAGGGAGTTTCTTTTATAGATAAGGAAAATGAGAGTCAGATTTCCCCAAATTCACATGGTCAATATAATTATAAAACACCAAGTTAGAAAATAATTTTTAAAAATTCAGCCTAAAGATAATTTTAAAAAAAAGAAAATTTTGTTATGGTGATTTTAAATGATAATAAAGGGACTGGACTAAATTGTAGTAAGGTCCTTTCAAATTCTAGGCCCATCTCAGTGATCATGCCATTGCTCATGGTAGAGTTATATAAAGGACACATAGCTCCTGCCTCCCAGAGCATTGTTCTTTGTATGAATCACTTTAGGCTCAGCCGATCAATAAGCTTTTACCTTTTTCATTTCCTCTTTTTTTTTTTTTTTTGCAAGGCAGTTTGGGTTAAATAATTTGCCCAAAGTCACACAGCTAAGAAGCGTTCAGTGTTGAGGCTGTACTCAGGTCCTCCTGGCTCAGAACCAGTGCTCTATCCACTGCTCCATCTAGCTATCCCAGTAAACTTTCATTAAATATCTGCTGTGTCAGAGATTGTGCTAATTTCTAGGAATACAAAGAGAAAACTGTAGTAGTTCCTGTCTTTATACACCAATAAATATATTCAAAATAAGCCAAAGTACATTTTTGGGAAGAGAAGGGCCCTGTTATGAGGGCAGGTCAAGAAAGGCTCAAAGTAAAAGGTATCATTTCAGCAAAATGATGAAAGAAATAAGAGGAGACAAGGAGATAAGAATATTTAGAGATGGATAAGACATTAAAAGTAATAAAATTTAATCTCTTTCATTGTATAGATAATGATTTAGCCAGAGAATATAGAAACAAGCTGTTAACATCCAGAATTCTGCAAATTATTTATACTTTTGATATTAGAAATAAGGGAAACTAGGACTTCTCAGAAAAATCCTAGGAGAGATTGGTAGGGTTTTTCATTGGAAATCCTATTGCAGGAAGAGAGAAATTGTGGCTTTTTAGAATATCAAAGGCAGACCAGGCAGACTGGAACCTATTTGCTATTTACCTATTTGCAAAAGGTCTGCTTGAGTGGGTGGGAACTGCTTTGTTCTGGAGATTGGCAGGTCCAGGGAGTGGGCCTCCCTCTTTTTCTCTCTCTATAAGTATGGGCTCAAATGAGAAGGGGGCTGGCCTCCTTCTTTTCCTTGGCATGTCCCTGAGAAGAATGACTGTCCAGAATTTCGCGAAATTCAAATAAACTTCTAATCTTCCCTTTGAGACATCTCTGAGTAATGCTTTTGAATTGGGAATCATATTTTTATCCCACACAGAAGGAACTTCTTTCTACCTAAAAGCCACGCAGCCAAGATGAAGAAAAACCACAATAAAGAAGGAAAGAGGAGGACTATAGTATATACTGCTCTTTCTCTCCTTTCTTTCTGTGCTTCTTTTCCAAACTTTTAAGGAACTTGAAGAAATGGGGCAGACTGGGCACTGGCTCTATAGTACTTAGAGCTAAAACTTCAGCCAGCCCCAGCAGATTGCAATGGCAAGCAGACAAGGAATAAGAATTCTATCATAATGCAGGCAATCAGCACCTCTATCAGCTTTCTTCTCTGATGCACTGGTTGGTGAAAACTTCAACTCTCTTTTATTTACATAACATTTCACTTCTAAATTCCCCTCTAACTTAGGCAGAGGAAGGGCAAGAGATAAAAGTTTCATCTTTCTGCTTTCATGCACCAGAATCTCCAAATGAAAGAACATCCTTTTAAATGTTTGTTTGCATTTCTATTGCAACAAAATTGCTCTTACTATTATTTAATTCCAAATAAATGCTTACTTAGTTATAATTAAGGGAGGAGACATAAACCCAAAGGGAAAATTAGGGTTGATCCAAGTAGTGATTTTTTTTTATCATTTCAATAATACTTCCATACTCTAAGACTAAGTTTGAACCTAGAAAGAGGTTTAATAAGGAAATATGGTAGGACCAATTAAAGGTGATGATATTTTTGTTTTGATAATCATCGTACACATTGCACATAGTCAAAGCTCCACATGGATACATATAAAATTTCTTCAACATATTCTGGAAACCCTTCCTTAAAATTTGCCTCTTTGGTTGGCTTTTTTAAAAGCTCTCACTTCTCTCTTAAAATATTTCTCCATTTGATTAAACAAAACAAACATTGAGAACATTTCGAGAAAAGGATTAGGGAAGAATAAGGCAAAAAACAATACTTTTCTTGCCTTCTCTATAGTTATCTGGTATGCATATGATATTCATCTCTAACCTAGAGACTTTTGAATAACAAATAAATTAGACACTTCTAATATCTTAGTTGGATGATACTTAAGATGGAAGGAGGAAATATAGCTATGCAAAAGTTTATGTGACCAAAATCTTTTTGGAGAGGATTGCTTATGATTTCCTCATTTTTTCAAGAAATATTCCAAACTTCCTCTGATTGTAAAAATAAATAAATAAAATAAAAGATCACTTGTCATATATTATTTTTTTTGGATTTTCTCAAAATTTAGATTTTTTTTTACCAATTGTGGGTATTTAGATGCTTGTTGAATTGAGTTAGTGAATATTTTTAAAAAAGAAAGATTTTATTTGAAAATATAATGGGGAGGAGTTAGGGAATTATTCCTAATTTTGCCATTGATAAGCTTTAAATGAATTGGTCTCACTTCACTCATAGGAAACAACCCTTATAGCTATCTGTTACCAGTCAAGCTTATATTTATATGGTCCTACTTATAAACAACCTCATTTCATTTTAGGTTCATAAGAGCCCTAAGTTTCACAATGAAAGAAAAATTAATCATTCCATTTTTAGATATCTTTTTCCAGGCCAGTAAATGACTATCTATGATATAAATATTTGTAACTAGTTAGGTAGCACCACCAAATTCAAGGAGGAAACTACTTAATATTATGAGTAGAACATCTGAGAATAACTATGCTATAATTCTACATTTGATTTGTTTGCAAATAGTTATTTCCATTTTCTATTCTTAGATAGTCCTTTACCTTAGTTGACAAAGATGTTTCAAAAAAAAAAGGACAAACTTTGTTTTTTCATTTTTATCTCAATAAATTATTTTTATGCTTCTCTGGGAAATGTGAAATGTAATGATTATAGAATATGATTCCTAAAAGGCCTCATTTCTATTCAGAGCAAATTATTCATTGGACCAAATTATACATTTTTGTGAAAAATTTGTTAATGATGTTTCAAATATCTGCTTTACATCTCACTTTTATATTTTCTTTTAATCCTTTCCCTTTTCACGTAACTAGTGAACTTTGGGGAGGGGAAAGCATATAAAAATAAAGTCTGAAATAATTTATTCGTGATGAATAGACTTAAAACTACAAGTATCATGATATATTATCTAGAACCATTCCAATTAAAGGATAATCCAAAGATTTTGCATTTAACCAAAAAAGAACTGATTTTGTTTAATCCTACTGAATCAAATTGAGAAAAAAGGATGCTAACCTAAATCAAAAAAGAAGAAACAGATTTTTGCTAGCATATTGCTATTCTTAATTATGGTGTATCTAGTTCAAATTTAATAGGCTTCTATCACATCAACAATTCCAGCTGGAGAAACTACTCAAAATCAAACTAACCTCAACAAAAACAAAATAAAATGAGCACACATACACACACTCAAAAATTGCAGTAATTTAATGTGAGAGATTATATTAATTTTAGCATCTTGACCTTTGGGAATCAAGTGTTTTGTTTTGTTTTTTTTCTTTTTCATTTTCAGTCCAGATTCTCTCCCTTCTTCCCTCTTTAACCCCTATTCCTCATTGAGAAGCAATTTAAAATTGGTTAAATATGTTGTCATGCACAACATTTCCTTGATGTCCATGTTGTGAAAGAAAACACAGACCAAAAAAAAAAAAAAAAAAAAGCC
>JAJPUD010015754.1:0-10060 GCA_023553655.1 Myrmecobius fasciatus | reverse complement strand
TTATCTTTCATCATTGCCTTGACAAGACTAGATAAGTCATTCATAGGTGATCATCTTACAATATTGTTATTACTTATTACTAAATGATCCTGTTGATCATTTCTTTGTCCCCAGAAAAGCATGAACAAGTGTTTTTGAATGCCTAACAGTCTAGCACTGTGAAAACGAGAATATTAACTAATAAAATCACATCAAAAGAGGAAGAATGACATAAGAATTAGAGAACTGGCCTTGAAATTGAGAAAATTTAAATTAAAATTATTTTGACAAACACTAGCTGTAATGAGATCATGGGATGTGACCCAATATATAAGCAAAAACAAAAGTACCTAACATATCTACTCTTGGTAGTGGAGGGCAGAGGAGCACATCTTGGAGGAGAAATCCAGACATGTGATTTAATTTGCATAAAAAGGAGCTTTTCATTTAGAAATTCCTATCAACCAAGCCCATTGGCAAATACCCTGTAATAGTATATAATATTAAAAAGTTGCCTTAGAATTCACATATAACATTATAACATATAACTCACAAGTTATAGCAGGATCTTGTTGACTCTTAGGTTGGTATTTTCTTTAAATTTAGAGCTTACAAAATACTTTGGGCCAATTAATTCCATTGATACATTTTCCTAATTACTTAATAAGTATTTTAATGGATGTCAAAGTCCAGTTTTGCTAAAATAGAGTATTTGAGCAATCTTAAATATGTCAAATATTGATTGTTTTAAGTATGCTGACATTCTTGCAAGTCTTTACAGATCAAATCAAATACTTGGAACTTTCCAATTGATGTGAAGTTGGTCACTTTTGAATTTTGGCTTCAAAAACTGTTCCCTAGTATTAATGTTATAGAAATTGGTGAATTAGTTCCTCATACTCCAACACTTTATGAATTTTTAAATTACAGCCCTCAGTTTTCTTCATACTAACTATCTTTCTCTTATGATACTAGAACAAAAAAAACCACATAAAAAAGAACAAAATTACAAGAGACATGTTATTTTTTCATTCAAGATGAAAAGATAATTAATTTGGAGCTATAAGGAACCCTAAACACCATTAAATTAAACCTCATTTTACATAGAAGGAAATACATCAGAAAAATGAGTTGCTTCAGAGAGTTATTGACAAAGCAGAAATTTGAAATTCACTATTCTCACTCAAAATAAGTATTCTGACCTGGTAGAATAAGATTTAAAAAATAAAAAGTCAATATTTATAAATTTCTTAGTCCAGTGTCTGGCACAAAGTAGTCACTTAATAGATGCTTTTTTTCCCCTTCCTATTAATTTCTGGTTGTAGTTCATTGTTCATTTATATTCCCTAACATTGGTATAAAATAGGAGAATTTGACAGACAACTTGTCTAACTTTGTAACATAATCAGTTAGTATATTTTAAATAGTTTGTTTTTTTAATAAACTAAATCTTTTTTTTTTTTCATTATAACAAACTCATCAAAATTTTGGTGTACTTTAAGGTCCATCATGATTTGTACATTGTTAACTCTGGCTAGCAAAATTTAAATGTATTTTCTTCTCTTCCCATTCCTAACCCTCCATCAATGTTGCTTTTGTCTGGAATTTGCACAGAACACTCTGAGTACCAAGGGTGAACATATGTCTTTCTTACACCATGTTTAATGTCATTGCTTAGTAGCTTGTTAAATTAAATTACCTCCGTGTTTCATCTGTCATAGAATTTGTTTTAATTTTAATGCTTCTGGAAGAGATACCTTCTCTGAAGTGAGCTTCCAAAATCATATTTTTTTCTCAGTGAAGAATTTTTTTTAAGTATTAAATAATAGATACAGTGGAACTTAGATGTTCTATACTTCAATCAGTTATTAGAATATAAAAATGTAGCCTACTGAAGAAAAGTCTATAAAAATTGCGTATTACCTTCTCATTTTTCTCTCAGATATCCTCAATACATTAAGGAATCATCATCATAATTATTTTTAGTATTGAGGAATATTATAAAATATTAGTTATTGATATATTAATTTCTTCATAGTAAACACATTACATATAATTTCAAGTTTTTAGTATTGCCCCTTTTTGAGAAATCATTAAAAGTCAATTTCAAAATGTCTTTAAAATTACCTTTTATTTCACATTTTTCCTTTTATATTTGTTATCTCTTTGCAATAACTTTTTATAGATCCTATATACTTTCTGACATAGAATATTGAGCATGTAGGTGGTAGAGTCCAAATGTGGTGATTTTACTATCACCTACAGTGAAAGCATATCACTATAAGCCATGCCAGAAGATCTGTTTTATTTCATGCTGGTTTGATAAATTATACCAGCAGATTTGTTGAATTTTGTGACTATTTTTTGTCCTCCTTCTAGCTTTAACTACAAATGTTCTGCTTTAATGAATCTATGCCAGATCTCTCTAGGCTTGTTTTTTCCTCAATAGTTTTCATCATTCTATAAAGAAATAGTTTTTTTTTTGTCTTTTTTTAACCTCTTCAGCAACATTTATGAATGAAACTCTAATCCAAGCCCTTGGCTTCCATGTCTCCTCTATGAAAATATACAATAGATGTTGACCAAAATAGTTTCTTCTTTCAATCAATCATTCTCCTCTTAGGGATTGCCTGACAATCCTACTGGATTTTATGAAATTGTACTATTAGATTTCATGTTTTGGAGAGAGCTGCAGAAGTGGAGGCAAAATGGTGGAATAAAGTCAGGAAGCTGCTTAAGCTCTCCCAGTTTCCCTCAAAAACCACATGAAACCAAGCCTCTGAACAGAGTCTGAGGGAATGAAAACACTCTCCAGCTCAAGATAGATTGTTCCAGCCTGTGACTTTTACACTGTATGTTTCCCTCTGTCAAGTGTGTTTCTTGTAAACAACATATTGTAGGAATCTGTTTTTTAATGCAATCTGCTATTTGCTTCCGTTTTATGGGAAAGTTCATTCCATTCACATTAACAGTTATGATTACCACCTCCATATTTTGCTTTATCCTATTTTCTTTTCTTTCCTGGATATAATTTTGCTCTCCTTCCACCTTGTCCTTTTTTTTTTTTTTTACCCACCCCACCCACTACTATATCTCTTAACACCCCTTCCTCCCTTCTTACTAGAGTAAGTAACTTTTATTCATCCACCCATTATCTTATCTCCTATCACCCCTTTTCTCTTACTGTTTTTTGTCCAGCCACCCACTTACCTCATCACCTATCACTCCTTCCTCCCTTCTCTTATTAGTTTTTTCCCCACCCACCCACTACTTTATCTCCCATCACCCCCTTTGTCTTACTACTGTTTTTTTTTTACCCAGCCACCCACTACCACATCTCCTATCACCCCTTCCTTCCTCCTCTTACTAATTTTTCCCCACCCACCCACTACCTTATCTCCTATCACTCCCTTTCTCTTCCTAGTATTTTTACCTACCCACCCACTACCTTATCTCCTATCACCCCCTTTCTCTTAGAAGTGTTTTTTTGTCCACTCATCCACTATCTCATCTCCTATCACCCCTTCCTCCCTTCTCTTACTAGTTTCTTTCCCCACCCACCCCACTATCTTACCTCCTATTGTAATGCTGGAGAAACTGGGCAGGATAGAGATTAGAGATTTTTAATAATTTATTGATAGTGGTGGAGAGTTTAGAAGCCATAGCTATGGAACTGAATGCAACTCTTGTCTCAAAGCATCCAGCAGAGAGCAAGGGACTTCAGGAATTCTTATAGTGCTCCAATGCTGGGGGAAACTAAGGCAGAAGAAGGGGTAGAGTACTGGGTGGATAGAAGTTCTAGGAAAGGAGAATATATTCAGTTCTGACAGGTTGGGGGTATAGAGGAAGGATCATAAATTCTTATAAGGAGCTAGAAGACACTGAATCTGAGACCAGAAAGATAAGCCCAAACATTAGAGAGCAAGCCATCTGGAGTTTTATGACTCTTTGGAATGCCAGTGGCCATAGCTCCTCAGCCCTGATTTTCTCAGTTTTAATAACCAGGAAGGGTGGGGGGTTGCTACCAGGGAGACTGAGGCAGAACAATTCAGGGAAACTGAGACAGGGGAATTGTGGCACAACACTTTCACCTCCTTTCTCTTGAATGGGCTTTTTTACCCACTCCACTCACTACCTTATCTCTTATCATGAAGGCTCCAATGGAGTATCTCACACAAAGAATAGCAAAGAGGCCATTGTCACTGGATTATAATGCTCATAGAGGGCAATAAGGTACAAAAATGACTAGAAACATAAAAGAGATAAAGGACTTTTAAAAGTCAAACTGAACATTTTAATTTGATCCTGGACCTAATGCAGAGCCATTGGAGTTTATTCGGTGCAGGAATTACATGAATAGGCTTAAACTCTCAGAAGATCATTTGGATAGCAGAGGGCACTGTGTACTATTGAGTGTGCAAAGACTTAAGGCGCCGGCACCAACTGGTGGATTATTACAATAGCAGAGGCAGGAGATGATGAGGCCCCGGTCTAAGCCAAATCTAGTAAAATCCCTCACAATGCCATCATTTCTCAGCTATATATTTTCTGCTCTAAGCTAGACATCCTCAATTACTTTAACTAAAGCTCGCATTTTTCTAGTCCTTTCATTATTCTGGTAAATTTCTCCTGGATGTGCTTCAGGTTATTTATGGGCTCTAAAAGTGACTCTCGGAGCTTGATGCAATATTCCGATTGTGAGCTGATTTGATCGAGGTTGAGCAAAGCAGAATCGATCTTAAGAGCTTATATTCCTCCATCTTGTGCATAAGCCTAGCGTGAGAATCTTTATTCCTTAATCTGCTGTGAACCAAAGGTCTCACTCTGCCTTGCTTGGGGAGGTTCGTGTCCATTACTGATGACACGTTTTCCTTCATCCAACCTGCTCTACTTAGTAATTCAGTGACATCCTGCCTGCTGCGCTTCAGATGCATACAACTTGTGCACTTACTTGCTGCCTCCATCCTGGACATTAGAGATCGCAATTATTCATCACACTTCAGCCCTGACTTGCCACTGCTGCCCCCTGCTGGCAGCAGCAAAACTCCCTGCACCTCCCCAACCTCATCAGCATGACGTGTCATTTCTTAATTTGGGAAACACAACATGGGGAGGAGGAGAAGAGAGTGAGAAGAAAGGCTGACAATAATAGATACACAAGATTAACAGAGATTCCTGAAATCCCAGAGATGAGTGAACTGAACAGCCTTTGGAGCTCGGCGTCTGTTCTCTCTGAAATGCATTTTATTTATAAGATCTGTATTATCCACCTGGTGCATTCTAGTTCTCTCAGAAAAATTAAAATAAAATAAACCCAAAAACCTTTCAACTCTAGATAGACATCATTTGAAATCAATTAGCACAAGCTTTTAGCAGCTTAATCAGTGGTTTTATCATTGCAATTTGAAATAAATTTTGCCATAGTTGATAGAAATTTAGCTAAGAAGTCTAAACTTTCCCCTGCTTCTTTATCTTTTCCAGAAAACACAAATCAATCTCATAGTGTTATTAGTTCTATGATCCTGAATGAATAAATTGCTTGAATTTTGCAGGTTGGGAGCTTTTCCCGATTAGATTTTGCATTTTAAAATAACTTATATGATTATTTCATAGGAAACATTTATTCCAATTTTCTTTATTTTTCATTTATTTGCTATTACCCAAATAGTCTCCCTTTTTACCACAAGAAAAAAGCAAAGTGGAGGAGCACTGAGTTAATAGAAGCTGTGCTCCATAACTACTGTAAAAAGCAAGGTTGAATTACTTCAAAGGACCAAATTTGGGCAGTGTAGCTATTCAATGAAGGACAAGGAGAATGATCCATGCCATAGGAAAGCAGTGATAAAAACTAAGGGCTATAGTGTAAATGTTCTAAGTCCCAAACTGCTTCTCAGTAATGTAAATTCAAACTTTAATGCCAATTGGAAAGGCGTACTTAACTTTAAGTACACGGATCCAATCAGCAGGAGAAAACTACATTTTAGCCCTTAGAGCCTTTAATTAAGAGGATGCCAAGAAGCTGCCTTTAAGGCTGCCATTTAGAAGAGAAAGTTAAGTAAAATAGTCCTACTATCTGCAGGACTCCAGTAAGTGGTCCTACTAAGTATATCCTCTAATCTGTCTTGGATCCCAAGAAGGAATAATGAAGGCACAATTGTGAAACCAAGGTTGTGATGAAAAAAAAAAAAAAAAGGCATTAAGTGGGAAAAAGCATGATGCATTTTCTAATAAAAGATAAGCTACAATTTATTTATGATATAACAACGCTTCATTGATCTGTTAAATCAGCATGTGAAATTATTCAATTTCATTTTTCCCTAATTGGCCACTGAGAAATAGCTTTAAAGTACATAAAAATATATATCTTTATGAAAAACATAAAGGCTGTGATGAAAAAGAAAAAAAAAAGACATTAAGTGGGAAAAAGCATGATGCATTTTTTTTTTTTTTTTTGCTTTTTGCTGAGGCAATTGGGGTTAAGTGGCTTGCCCAGGATCACACAGCTAGGGAATGTTAAGTGTCTGAGACCAGATTTGAACTCAGGTCCACCTGACTTCAAGGGCTGGTGCTGTATCAACTGTGCCACCTAGCTGCCCCCATGATGCATTTTCTAATAAAAGATAATCTACAATTTATTCATGATATAACAAGGCTTCATTGGTCTATTAAATCAACATGTGAAATTACTCAATTTCATTTTTACCTAATTGGCCACTGAGAAATAGCTTTAAAGTACATAAAAATGTATATCTCCATGAAATACATAAAAAAAACTGAAAAGTAAAGGAATTGCCTCAAATGTTTTATTAACTCTGTTGTACAAAGATGCAATTTGAAAATGGCCGAATTCTTTCAAAATTATCTAAGAACCTGATTCTTACACAGAATTCTACTTGTTCAGGGATTTTTATTATATATTGGTGATGTGTTCTTGCATGCCAACTCCACAAACTAGGATTTAAAGCTACCCACAAATGGATTTTAGTAAAATTTTCCAACCTTATTTACTTAAGAAGACTTCAGTTTGGTAATTAATAGTTGTTTTACCCCAAGAAAGCCATTAAACTTCTTCCTCAGCTTTTTCATCTGGAAAATGTAAAATTTAATTTCCAGGCTTATTTTGAGGATCAAATGAGATAATACTTGTCAAGTGCTTGCTTAGCACAGTCCCTGTACATAGTAGGTGACATTTCGGTGTGCATTCATGCACACATGCAAACATACACACACACTGAAAAACATGCATATATACATATAAGTGTATATATAAGAAAATATATATAAGAAAATATACAGTATATATACATATGTATTAACACACAAAGGTATCATATGTATACATATATTTAGGATATATGTGCATGTATACCATATATGTAAGTTTATAAAATATATCTATATATAATACAAAGTTACAGATATACAATTTCTTGTAGTGTCATTTGATTATTTTTCAGTCATATCTGGCTTTGTGTAATCCTATTTGGGGATTTCTTGTCAGACATACTTCCTTCTCCAGCTATTTTACAGATGAGGAAACTGAGGCAAGCAGAATTAAGTGACTTGCCCAAGATCACACAGCTAAAAAATGCCTAAAGTCAGATTTGAACTCAGAAAGATGAAACTTCCTGAATTCAAACATGGCACTCTATCCACTGTGACACAAAGCTACCCAAACTCACATAAACATTCCTATAGATATTTATAGGTATAGATTTGTGTGTATGTATTTATGTATAGTCGTACATCAGCAATTAGAGTTGATGATTATAGTTATTAGTATGTTTGCCAAGTAAAATGGAAAGTCATCATCTTTGTCATTCTATCCCCTACATTCTCTTCCTTCCTTGTCAGTCTCTCAGAAACTTTATATTCCTTTGAGATTCAGCTCAAGATCTTCATCCTCCAAGAATCCTTTTCTGATTCTATTAGTGCTATTAGTGCTCTCTCCCACCTCAAAATATCTTGAATTTAATTGTTTGTATGTATTTATAAGGCCCTAGCTGAAACTGTAGCTCTTTGAGAATTGACTGTTTTATTTGTGTTTCTATTTTCAAAACCAAGCACAGTACATTGTACATAAAAGATATTTCTTTTTTCATTGAATGCATATGTGGAACTCAGAGCTGAGTACAAGAACAACACTTATGATCTTTTATTTTCCTCCCTCTGAAAATGATACTTCCACTAATGTAGTTGAAGCATATGATGGGCTTTAGAGACGTTATTACTCTGCTTACTCATGCTGAGTTTGCAGTCACTACAATCCATAGATCTAAATAATTACAAATTATATTCACTCATCCTGTACACATCCATTAAAATTTTTAAACCAATGACAAGCATTTTACAAGTATCTGTTACACACTACTATTTATCTCTTTATACTTTACTATTTATCTCTTTATACTTTTCTATTTATCTCTTTTATATATATATTGGTGTGCTTTAGGAGAGAAGCTTCGCCTAAAGTAAAAATAGATCTGAGTTCATGTTCTGCTTCTGCTGTATACTAGCTATAATTCTAGAAAGTCATAGCCTCTGAGCATCCTAAGTAACTTTCTAAAACTATAAATCAAAGAGAAGGTGCTGACTGGCATTGGCAGATGAACTTTCTTCTATCAATAATATTGAAATTATAGATTCAATTTCCTATCTTGAAATTCATCCCTAGTAAGAGTAGCTACCATTTTAGTCTTTCACAGACCTTTTAACTTTTGATTCTGTCATTCAATGTACTACTTTTCTCAACTATAGAACACAGAGATTTGGTTAGGATACTATCTATGCCTTAAACTGAGTCATTGATAAAAATGTCAGATGAAACACAGTCAAAAACAGAGCCCCAGGGAATTCCCCTGGAGACCTTGCTCAAGGTTAACATCAATCCATTAAACATCACTCATGAGTATGTGAAAGAACATATCTCTATTTTTAATAGAAAGCAATGAGTGAATCTGAGAACCTTTATAGAAATAAGCTTCTCAGGTAACTTTTCAATGACTCTCCCATTTTATAATTGCATTTTCTAGAGATGCAATTTATTTCGAAATCTGGGACAATTCTCATTTCAACTAGCCTTGTTTCACTTGTTCTATTTGTCATAATTCTTCAAAGATCACTGAAAGCTGCATAGATTATATAGTCAAGTTTTTTAATAACATATACATAATTGTAGATAATTATATACCTAGAAATTTTTTTTTGCTTGAGAGCAAAAATATTTCTGGTGGGGGATAGGAGGAAATAGGGATAAACATGGCTAGTGATGTAGCTAATTTGGGGCATAGCTAGACTTTGAACCCAAAGTCTCTTAGACCTATTTCAATGCTCTTTCAGTTATACTACCTTAATTTATTTAATAGATGAAGATTGTAACTCAGATGGAGGAAATATCTTGTATAGGGTCAGAGAATTGGAAAGTGGCAGATACTGGAAGATAGTTTTCTTTAAGCCCTTGAAACACTGCCATACTGAAAAACAGTTAGACCTGTTTTGGTGGACATAAGAGAGTAAAAGTGGGGGGCAATGGGTACAAATTAAAGAAAGATTTGGGCTTAAGACTGGGAAAATATATCCTAAAATTAGAGCAGAGTGTGCCACAGGTAAAAAGGGGAATCTTAGGAAACAATGGGTTCCTCCTCCTCACTAAATGCTTTTAAGCAAAAATCAGAGGAGCAACTGATTGATACTTGGTAGACAGCATTCTTATTAAAGCTTAATTTGGAATTGATGACCTCTGATTAAGCTCATAATTTTAAGATTTCATGGTAGCTACCACACCATAAGGAACCTCCAGAGGACTGTAGTGATGAACCACAACAGAACATTTAAAAGTAGATCAAAGAAATGAATATAACAGGATTACATGGGTGATAAAGGATAGGATTTGGATGCAATAGAAGTTCTATATTAAACTTCTTATATCCAAGGTAATTCTTTTAGACAAAGTTGAAAAGTAGTTCTTGGTTTCCTTTAGTAGAAATTTCAGAAAATGAAATCATAGGTGAGAACATTAAAAGAAGGAAGGAACAAATGAATGAAGAAAGGAAGGAAGGAAAGAAGGAACGAAGGAAGGGAG
>JAJPUD010015753.1:23501-36329 GCA_023553655.1 Myrmecobius fasciatus | reverse complement strand
TAGATAGCTATGGTTTCTTTCACCTCTCACTTTCTGTGTTTTTTTTTTTATTAAAAGCTTTTTATTTACAAAACAAAAAAAAAAACAAGAAAATAGATAAGCCTTTAGGTAAATTGATTACAAAAAAGGAAAGAGTATAATCAGTTGTTAGTTTCTAAAATGATAAGGGACAACTTTCCTCCAATGAAAAGGAAATTAGAGCAATAATTAGGAGTTACTTTGCCCAACTTTCTGACAAAAACTTTGATAATCTAAATGAAATGGAGGAATACCTACAAAAATATAGATTGCCCAGGTTAACAGAAGAGGAAATAAATCATTTAAATAGTCCCATTTTAGAAAATAAAATAGAACAAGCTATTAATCAACTCCCTAAGAAAAGATCTCCAAAGCCAAATGGATTTATATGTGAATTTTACCAAACATTCAAAGAACAATTCTAAAACTACATAAATTATTTGAAAAAATAGGGAAAGTAGGTGTACTTCCAAATTCCTTCTATGATACCGATATGGTGCTGATAGCTAAACCAGGTAGGGTGAAAACAGAGAAAGAAAACAACAGACCAATTTGCTAATGAATATTGACATAAAAATTTTAAATATCAGCAATGAGATTACAGAAAGTCATCCCCAGGATGACTATGACCAAGTAGGATTTATACCAGGAATGCAGGACTGGTTCAATATTAGGAAAATTATCAGCATAATCAATTATATTAATAACCAAACTAACAAAAATCCTATGATTATCTGAATAAATGAAGAAAAAGCATTTGATAAAATCCAACACCCATTCCTAATAGAAACACTAGAGAGTATAGCAACAAATGGGCTTTTCCTTAAAATAATTAGTAGTATCTACTTAAAACCATCAGCAAGCATCATAAGTAATGGAGACAAACTAGAACCATTCCCAAAAACATCAGGAGTGAAACAAGGATGCCCACTGTGACCATTACTATTTAATATTTTATTAGAAATGTTAACTTTGGCAGTAAGAGAAGAAAAAGAGATTAAAAGAATTAGAGTAGGTAATGAGGAAACAACATTATCACTCTTTGCAGATGATTTGATGGTATACTTAGAGAACCCAGAAACTCGACTAAAACATTACTAAAAACAATTCACAACTTTAGCAAAGTTGCAGGATACAAAATAAATCCACATAAATCAGTAGCATTTATATATGTATATATATAAGTTCAGCAGCAAGAGATACAAAAAGAAATTCTATTCAAAATAATGGTTGATAGTATAAAATATTTGGGAATTTATCTGCCAAAGAAAAGAAAGAAACTATATAAACTAAACAACAAAACACTATCCACACAAATAAAGTCAGACCTAATCAATTGGAAACACAGCAAGTGCTCATTGGTACACAAAGTAAATATAATAAAAATGACAATAGTACTCAAACTAATTTACTTATTTAGTGCCATACCAATCAAACTCCCATGAAATTATTTTACAGATACAGAAAAAATAGTAGCAAAGTTCATTTAGAAAAACAAAAGGTCATGAATTTCAAGGGAATTAATGAAAAAAAAAGGCTGATGAAGGTGGCCTTGCTGTAACAGATCTAAAACTATATTATAAAGCAGCAGTCATCAAAACCATTTAGTACTGGCTAAGAAATAGAGTAGTCGACCAGTGGCATAGGATAGGATCACAGGACAAACTAGGCAATAACTATAGCAATTTAGTGTTTGATAAACCCAAAGACCCCAGCTTTTGGAATAAGTATTCAATATTCAACAAAAACTGCTGGGAAAATTGTAAACTAGTGTGGAAGAAATTAGGGCTTGACCCACACGTACCACCACATACCAAGGCAAGATATAAATTAGTTCATGATTTAGATATAAAGAGTGATATTATAAGAAAAATTGAGGAACATAGGATAGTTTACCTCTCAGACATGTGGAGATGGAATAAATTTATGTCCAAAGAAGAACTGGAAATCTTAATTGAACACAGATAGATAATTTGGACTATATTAAGTTAAAATGTTTTTGTACAAACAAAACTAATGCAGAGAAGATTAGGACGGAAACAATAAATTAGGAAATCATCTTTACATTTAAGGGTTCTGATAAAGGCCTCATTTCTAAAATATATAGAAAATTGTCTCACTGTCCAATTGATAAATGGTCAAAGGATATGAACAGACAATTTTCAGATGATGAAATTAAAATGATTTCTAGTCATATGAAAAAATGCTTCAAATCACTATTAATCAGAGAAATGCAAATTAAGACAACTCTGAGGTACCACTACACACCTGTCAGATTGGCTAAAATGACGGGAAAAGATAACGGTGAATGCTGGAGGGGATTTGGGAAAATTGGGACACTGATACATTGGTGGTGGTACTTTGAACAGATCCAACCATTCTGGAGAGGAGTTTGGAACTATGTTCAAAAAGTTATCAAAGTATGTATACCCTTTGACCCAGCAGTGTTTCTCTTGGGCTTATATCCCAAAGAGATCTTAAAGGAAGGAAAGGGTCCCCGTGTGAAAGAATGTTTGTGGCAGCCCTTTTTTGTAGTGGCTAGAAACTGGAAACCAAATGGATGCTCATCAATTGGAGAATGGCTGAATAAATTATGATATATGAATGTTATGATTATTATTGTTCTCTAAGAAACGACCAGAAGGGTGATTTCAGAGAGGCCTGGAGAGACTTGCATGAACTGATGCTGAGTGAAATGAGCAGAACCAGGAGATCATTATACACAGCAACAAAAAGACTATGTGATGATCAACTCTGATGGACATGGCTCTCTTCAACAATGAAATGCTTCAAAACAGTTCCAATTGGTTAGTGAAGAAAGCCATATACACCTAGAGAGAGGGATATGAAATGTGGACCACAACATAACTTTTTCATATTCTCTATTGGTGTTTTCTTGCATTGTGTTTCCTTTCTTAGTTTTTTTTTTTCTTATAGACACGATTTCTCTTGCACAGCAAGTGTGGTAATATGTATACACATATATAATGTCAAGTATTTTAACATAATTAACATGAGGTGGACTTCCTCCCATGTAGGGGAGGGCTAGGGACTAGGGACGAAAAACTTGTAATGGAAAGCTTAGTAAGGGTCAATGTTGAAGAATTACCCATATATATGTTTTGCAAGTAAAAAGCTTTAATAAAAAATAAATAAAAAATAAAAACCAAAGAAACAAAAAAGAAAAAAAAACAAATGTGAAAAATGTTTTAAATGTAACTGGGGGAAAGTATTTAATTAATTAATTAAAGTTTTGAAAAATAGATTATGTTCCCTTGACTTAAAAAATTGCAATCAACAAGTATTCATTAAGCACTCACTATATTTTCATTACTGCATTAGGCACTGAAGAACTAAAGAAAACTGGAGATGACAGAGATTCTACCAAAAAAGAACTTTCATTTTTATATCATTAACATGCTGATATGTGGATTTATATATATATATATATATACATACATACATACATATATATATACATATATATAAATGTATCTATATATATGCAGTATAGATGTAAAAAAAATTAAACTTTTCTTTACAAATCAATGTAATTTTTATGAACATCAATGGTTGTAAAATGGTTTAAGTGTAAGGTACCCATGTAAAAGATGGCAGCAAGTTAGTTCAGAGAATATAACACTGGGGCTCGGTCAGGGAGATGAGTTCAAATCTGTTTTCAGACAGGAGCTCTTCCTCATTTTGGTCACAGTCAATTTTGCATCTAAACTGCTGGTTTATTTGACATCTCCCCCACCCAGAAAAGCCTCCAAACAAATAGAAATAATCAGCAATGTTAAAATGGAAGTTCTGAGGGTAACACTAAGTCTTAACTGTGTAGTAGAAGAAAGAATTATTCTATCATTAGCCTCTTTGATTATTTATTTACTTATGAATCATCAACTATATTTTAAAACGCTGAAATAGAGCTCTCTACCTAATAGTTGTTGATGTGCTTTATGTTTCTAAACTCTTAAGGATAAATTATCACACTACTTTTGTTATTAAGAGCTAGCATAACAAATGGATTTCTCTATTTTTTTTCCTTCCCTCCCAGCTGTAGCTTAGTAGTCAGAAGAATGACGACTTAATATATTCCATAAACTACAGAGAAAATGTGAGAAAAATCTCCCAGAAAACTTGGAAGAATTGTAGGTTTTAATGAGTGTAAGCTGCCAGAACTCAATTCTAACTAGAGATTATTTTTTCAACTTCATGCAACATCATCGTTCATATGAGGTATCCCAGTATTTTTATGTCTAGCATTTATTTATGTATTTTATGAATGTGTCACTGCTGAAAGCATATGGCAGTAAATAAACTTGGCTTGACATGAAATGTTAATAGAATGAGGAGGATATAATAGGAAATTGCTGCCATGATAAAGCCTCCCCATCCTTTCTCAGTCCTAACAGGATTATCATCAATCCAACTGTGGATTCCTATACTTAATAGTATCTATGGATTTAACAGAAAGATGTGCTGACAGCTTGTCTGTTGCAAAAAGTCAAAAATACGTTCTCTATATGATACCCAAGAATCGTTTCAAACTATGAGTCAATATCAAATGGATAAAGTATTATTAGTTTTGTGGGACACACTTCCCTCAATTCATTTTTAGAGGCATTTCATTTCACTAGCATAAAAAACTTAAAGGTGTGAATAGATTACTTTTTCCTAGTATAAGGCAGAGGAAGAACAGCATCAACATATACCCACTTGAAGGCAGAAATAGTCCCTAGCTCCTCATTTGCAAAATTAAATGATCTATTGGAGATAAAATTATTTTCTTGGACTCATTTATCTCTGATGACAATGAAACCACATCATCAAAAATCATTCTTGCTTGAGTTGTCTTCCATAGACAAGTCCCAAATCATTTTGAATTATTACAGAGAAATATTTGGTGTTTAGACTCTAAAACAGGATGGATGACTGAAATGGTGTGCTTTAACCAAGAAAAAAGTTTGAAAGGATTTTAAAAATCCTTATGAAAAGATTGTAAACCATTCTAAAAGATGTATGCATATTTAGCTTGGAGAAAAGAACCCTTAGAGGAAACATCAAAGATGTCTGAAGTATATGAAGGACTATCCAGTGAAAAATGAAAAAAAAAAATAATTGGCATAGCTTTGGAAGAGAGAAATAGGTGCATTATACTGGGAGTTATAGGACATCCCATTTCAAATAGATGTAAAAATTGACTTTTAAAAACTATTATAACTATCTAAAAATAAAATTTACTGCTATGGGAAAGAATAACTTTATTTTATTGAAAGAACTAATATAAGTATTGAAAGTATTCACATATCACATAAATAGTTGGGTTAGGAGATCTCAGAGATTATTGTTGGATTTTATAATTCTATGTCATGGTTATTTTTGAGGAATAGAAAAGAAATCTTAAAATGATTAAAAACAATAAATCCTCAAATATCTAGGAGGGATTAACTATGTTTCTTGCTCTCTTCTTTCACCATTCATATGAATCTTCTAATATTGGGAGTAGAAAAAAATGGGAATCCATTTATAATTAATTAATGATCTGGTATATTCCAGGTACTATATTACTGAGGATTCAAAGAATGAGGTCCTACCCTCGAAGAGTTTCCATCTGAATGGTAGAAACAGAAAAGAGATAATTAGATTTATACAAAACATGAATAAAATTTGTAGATTATCATGAAGGAAAAGATAAAAATAGCTGAGGGAGTAAACTAGGAAAGATCTCATCTAGTAAATGTTGTCTGAGACTTAAGTCTTGAAGAAAATCAGGGATTCAGGAGATTCAGAAGAAGAGATATAGATCACTCACTGTCAAAGCATGGAACAGAGAATCTTGGAAGAGCCTTTCAGAAGGTCTAAAAGTTAAAAATTAATTTTTATTACTAATGTAGTAAATATCTATAAATATAGCCCACACAAACAAAAAATTCTTTGGACAGATACTCAATAATTTTTAATAGTATAAAAGGATATTGAGAATCATCGGTATAGAGCATAAGGAAGAAAAGAAAGAGAGAAAGGTTTTTATAAATACTTTCAAATAATGCATAAACACAGACAAATGTGTTTATATATGGGCTAAAATGATTTTATATTCTAAAGTCAAACAAAAATTGTTATTCAGATTTTGTTATTTCCAATATTATTCAATTTATTTTTAATGGACAATAAAGTTGATCATCAAGAAGTCACAAAGTGACATTATAGACATCAAATCAAAAAAAAATCTATTTTAAAGCTTTAAGGTGATTCAGTGCATTCAGTGCTTATTTAATTAAGATTCAATGTAAAATTCTTCTCCTGTTTGATTGAAAGCATTATTCACTGAGCAAAAGAAGATTCCTTTGCCATTCCCATATGCAGAAGTAGTTATCTCTCTTCCTTTATGAACATATTTTGAGCTGCAATGATTTCTATTTCAAAACTTGTGAAGTTATCTCATCAATCTCATATGTTTTCATCACCACATGTCATAAACCTGTGGATTGATACAAAAATGGCATAGTTTAAAAAAAGATGATCCTTAGTTTCTCTTTTCTACTGTATCTGAATTATGTATATTTAAATGAAAAAGCAGGAGGTAAGGACAAAATCATTTTGTTTATAAGTAATTGCAATATTGGTCAAGATTATAGGACATACATATGTCTATTTTCCTTAAACAAAAAATAAATTTATATAATAGCTTCTGCTAAACAACTGATGCCATCATCATCTTCTCTTCTATTGTTTAGTAGTTCAAGAGGTACAAAATGTATTCCTTTGAATCTTATTTGAACATCACAACAACCATATTGAATTTATAGTGCAAACAAAAATTATGAAGAATTTATATAACAGATATTCATTATACCATTTTACAGATGAAAATATTGATGTAATAGAGACTAAATGATTTTCCTAAGCTACTAAATGGCAGTGCATAGATTTTAACTCTTGCCTTTTAATTCCAAACTTAGTTATATTACTAATATACCAGAAAAATTTCAGGAGGAAATTTATATTTAATATATTACTTTTTTCTTTAAATCCCCTAATTATTAATGTATATCAGGCCTTTACTTTAAAATACTTAGCGTCATGCTGGTCTCAACCCTATTCTTTATTAAAGCCTGATATCGGTTTTTTTGTAATAGAATAATAAAATGTTAAACTAGGAGAGATTACAGAGAACATTTAATCGCACTATATCATTTTATAGATAAGAAAATGGTTACATAAGAAAGCAAAATGACTACCTACATTAACAAAAGTATTGAAGGCAAAGCTGATGCTGTAATATAGATTTTCTGGATCTCAAACCATCATTTTTTCCATTATATTTTGAGATGCAATATATTTTTATTCAAAACATACTAATTTATTGAATCAATTTTGTATATTTTCACATTGAATGACAGAAAGTTGCAGACAAAACATCTAGATAAAACTTTGTCTTAATATATGATAGTTTCATTCACTATGAAATGGCAAGAACCTTTTGAATAAGCAAATGTATTTCAAATGTAAATAATGTTAAAATAGCTGAAAGAAACCAGAAAGTTACCTGAGCTCTTGCTAGTTTTCATCAGAAACAACATTAAATTAAGGCTCTGCTTGGAATTCTGGAGTGACAGAATCTACAAAAAGATGGAGAAAAATATTTTCTAGTTAAGCCAACTCAGAAGGCCTTCAAGAAATGTCTGTCTTGTTTAGGTAAAAGGGAAGCACAGAATAGATATTGTCATAGTAAGCCAGTGAAGGCTCTTAGCACAGCAGAGAAGGCACGAAGGCCCCTTAGTCCTAACTTAGAAGACTAATGATATAGCAGGCCAGGTGTGAGTCCTCCAACCTCACCACAGAAGGCAAACTGTCAACCTCAGAACCTCAGCACCTCAGGCAATATTAGGCTAGGCCACCTTAGCACAGTAGATAAGCCATAAGTAGCTAAAGCCTTGACATAGAAGTCAGTGACCAGGCCTCTGGCTCCCAGTAAAAGAAACATGGGGGAGTGCCCCTTATGCTACAGAAGCAGTTTTTGTTTGTTTGTTTGTTTTTGTTTTTGTTTTTGTTTTAATGAGCAAAAAGCCAAAAAGACTCCTAAGCATACAAAGTGGCTTTGGCAACAGGTTAGATCAAAACACAAATTCAGGAGAAGACAACAACATCAACCTGCCTATATTTAAAGGGGCATTTGAATTGGTGTCATGCAAAAAGTCCTCTGGGAAGAGTTCAAAAAGAATTTTAAATACAAAATAAGAACAGTAGAAAAATTGCAGGGGGTGATTTATAAAATAAAATAAAGAGAAAATTAAATTTAAAACAATTTTGGGAGGATAAGTCACGCAAGAGAATTATGAAAAAAAGAGCTAGCAGCTTGAAAAGGAAGCAAAAAAAAATTAAAGAAAAGAACTCCTTAAACAATAGAATTATTCAAATAGGAAAAAAATCCATTGAAGAAAACAACTCCTTTAAAAGTAAAATTGACCAAATGGAAAAGAAGGTACAAATGTTAACTTAAATAAATAATAACTTAAAAATTAGAATTGGTGGTGCAGATCCAAGATGGCAGAGAGTACACAGATCTTTGTCTGAGGTCATCCTGGCTTCCTTAAAATAAACACCATCAAATTTCTGAGTGAGTTTTGGATTAACAGAACTTAAAAATATTTGGAATGTAATAAATTTCCAGCAGGAGATATTTCAGAAGAATTTCAGGAAAGGTCTTTCTCAATTAGGCAGGGGGGCTTACAGCCCAGCCAGGTGCAACACAATACAGTTTTGCAGACAGAAACGCAAGGCAGGGAGGCTTCCAAGTCCTGGAGGAATCTATTGGGAGGCTTATAGTCAAAAAATAACAGTGATTGCTATTCTATACTGATTTAGAAGCCAGTGGATCAGCAGACTAGCTGTGAAATCTGCAAGAAAACTTCAAAAGGCAATTAAGAAGCTCATGAATTAATTGAGCATTATCTTTCAGGGAAAAAGATAAACATTCAATGAAATATGGAATTTTCATTTATTTTTTGATGAAAGGACCAGAGCTGAAGACAAGAGAAGCATAAAAATGTAAAAAGGGGGAGAATGTTTTTTTTAATGTTTTTAAAGGTTAGAATGTTTATATCTCTTTATGGGAAGATGATTTGTTTAACTCTTGAGAACTGTATCTTATTTAGGGGTATACTTAGAAGGTGTAGGTAGAATTTGACTTTACTGTAATGACATAAAAAAAGAAACTAGAGTGGAAAAGGGCTTATACTGGAAGAAGAGAGAAAGGGAGGTAAAATGGTGTAAATTAAATCACATAAAGAGGCAAAAAAGATCTATTAGAGTTGAGGGAAAGAAGGGAAGGAAATGAGCATTGTGCAAACGTTAATCTCATCTGTCTTGACTAAAACAGACAATATCAGAAATATTTAGTTTAATACAAAATCTTAAATCAAACTATAGGGAAGTAGGAGAAGAAAGGGCAAAGTAATAAAAGTGAGAGCAGAAGTAGAAGAGGAAAGGGATAAGAAAGGGGGGAGGCTCTGCAAAAGTGGAGGGCAGATTCAGGGAAGTGCTAGTTAGAAGCACTGGTGAGGAGAGAAAGGGACAAAGGATAGTAAAAAGTATAATTTGGAGAAAATAAAATGTTGGGAAATACAAAGTTAATAATTTTACCTGTGAATGTAAATGGAATGAACTTTCACATAAAACAGAAGCAACAGATTGGATTAAACAGTGAAATCCTGCAATACATGGTATACAACAATCACATTTAAAGCAGAGTGATATGTAGAGAGTAAAAGTACAAGGCTGGAGCAGAATCTATCATTCTTCAGCTCAAGAAAACAAAACAGGGACAGTGATCCTGATCTTAGGTAAAGCAAAAGCAAGAATAAATCTAATTAAAAGAGATAGGGAAGGAAATTATCTCTTGCTAAAAGATATGATAGATAGTGAAGCAATAAAAATACTAAACATATATGAACCAAAGGGTAGAGCACTCAAGTTCCTAGAGGGGAAGTAAAAACATATGCTCACAAAACTATACTAGTGAGGGATCTTAATATCACTTCATCAGAATTAGATAAATCAAGCCACAAAATAAACAACAAAGAAGTTAAGGAGGTAGATAAAATTTTGGAAAAGTTAGGTATGATAGATCTTTGGCGAAAACTGAATGGTGGCAGAAAGGAATATACTTTTTTCTCTGGGGTACATGGAACCTACATAAAAATTGAACATTTACTATGGCAGAAAACCCTCCAAATTAACTATAGAAGAGCAGGAATAATAAATGCATCATTTTTTCAGATAATGACGCAATAAAAATTACATGTAATAAAAGGCCAGGGAAAAATAGGCCGAAATTTAATTGGAAACTAAATAATCAAATCCTAGCTAATGAGTAGGTGAAACAACAAATCATAGAAACAATCGATAATTTCAACCAAGAGAATGACAATAATATTGAGACAACATACCAAATTTTATGGGATGCAGCCAAAGCAGTTCTTAAGAGAAATTTTATATCTCTTGACACTTACTTGAATAAAATAGAGAAATAGGAGATGGATGAATTGGGCATGCCACTAGGAAAGCTAGCAAAAAGGACTAATTAAAAATCACAATTAAATGTGAAATTAGAAATTCTGAAAATAAAAAGACAAATAAAACTGAAACTAAGAAAATGAACTTAAAAAACCAAGAGTTGATTTGATAAAAATAAATAAATAAAGCTTTAGTTAATTTGATTAGAAAAAGAAAAGAAAAAATTGATAGCATCAAAAATGACAAGGGTGAACTTTCCACCCATGAAGAGGAAATTAGTACAATAATTAGGAGCTATTTTGCTCAACTGTATCCCCAAAATTCTGATAATCTAAGCAAAATGGATAAATACTTACAAAAATATAGATTGCCCAGATTAACAGAGGAGGAAATTAATTACCTAACAATTACTTAACTCCCATTTTAGAAAATGAAATTGAACAAGCTATTAAAAACTCCCTAGATTTACATGTGAATTTTACCAAGCATTTAAAAAACAATTATTTCCAATACTATGAAAATATTTGGGAAAATAGAGAAAGGAGTCCTACCAAATTCCTTTATGACACAGATATGTTGCTGATACTTAAAATAGATAGAAAAAAAAACAGAGAAAGAAAATTATAGACCGATTTCTCTAATGAATATAGTTGCAAAAATCTTAAATAAAATATTTGCAAAGAGATTACAACAAGTTGTCACCAGAATAATATACTATGACCAACTAGTTATAGCAGGAATGCAAGGCTGATTCACTATTAGAAGAACTGTTAGCATAATTGACTATGTCAATAACCAAATGAACAGAAATCATATGATTATCTCAATCAATACAGAAAAAAAAACTGAATGGATGCCCATCAGTTGAGAAATGCTTGATATATGAATGTTATGATTATTATTTTTTTTCAAGAAATAATCTGCAGACAACAATACTATATGAGGATCAGTTCTAATGGACATGGCTCTCTTCAACAATGAAATGCTTCAAACCAATTACAATTGTTCAGTGAAGAAGGCCATATACACCCAGAGAGAGGGATGTGAAATGTGGACCACAACATAACATTTTCATGTTTTCTATTGATGTTTGCTTGCATTGTATTTCCTTTATCGGATTATTGTCTCTTATAGATATGATTTCTCCTGAACAAAAAAAATGATGTGTGGCAATAACTATACATATATTCGATTTAAGTATTCTAACATAATTATCATGTAGTGGATATCCTGCAATCTAGGGGAGGGGTGGGGAGTAGGGGGGAAAATTTGTAACAGAAAAATTTGCAAGGGTTAATGTTTAGGAATTACCCATACATATGTTTTGCAAATAAAAAGTATTAATAATAAAAAAAAGAAAAGAGCATGCTAAATTTGGGTACAAATGCTAGGAAGGTCTTCCTTGCTAAAAAGATAACTAGAAGGTGTAATCAAGTTGAAAAATCTGTTATTTGTGCCACTAATGTAAAAAGCATGATTAAGAAATGGGCAGTGACCTAGCCATGGAAGTGATTGCATTAAACTGTCTGAATAGACTGCCAAAGTAGACTCACTGATCTAATAAATATTTCCATTCCAATAAACATTTATTAAGTGTCAAAAAAAGAAATAATCTGCAGGATGATTTCAGAAAGGCCTGGGGAGACTTACATGAACTGATGGTGTTAAGAGAACATTTCAAACAGCAACAACAAGATGATGTGATGATCAGTTCTGATGGATGTGGCTCTCTTCAACAGAGTGATTCAGACCAATTCAATAGACTTATGATAGAGACAGCCATTTGCATCCAGAAAAAGTGTTATGGGGACTGATCTGATTTTTGTTGTATATCATGATAAATATGAAAATATGTATAGAAGAATTGTACATGTTTAATATATGGAACACAAGGTTGTGCAATGGTGAATGTTGAAAATTATCTTTGTATGTATTTTGAAAAAGAAGAATGCCGGGGAGGGGAGGAGCCAAGATGATGGAGATTAGACAGGTCTTTATCTAAGATCTTCCCAGGGCCATCAGATCAACACTAAATCAAGCCTCTAAATGGTGTTTTGGAGTGACAGAACCCACAAATATTTGAAGTATAACAAATTTCCAGCAGAAAATATTTTGGAAGAACTTCAGAAAATGTCTGTTTGATTCAGGCATGGGGGGAGGCTGTGAGCAGAGGTACAATGTAGGGACCTAGGGCAGTGTAAGTGTAATGTCCATGTTCCAGGAATCTACCTGTTGTACCTAATAGCCACCTGATGGAGAGGGACAGTGGGGGGTCTGATTGTACCTCCC
>JAJPUD010015753.1:0-16449 GCA_023553655.1 Myrmecobius fasciatus | reverse complement strand
GAAGAGGAAATTAGAGTAATAATTAGGAGTTACTTTGCCCAACTTTATGCCAGTAAGTATGATCATCTAAATGAAATGGAGGAATATCTACAAAAATATAGATTGCCCAGGTTAACAGAAGAGGAAATAAATTATTTAAATAGCCCCATTTTAGAAAAAGAAATTGAACAAGCTATCAATCAACTCCCTAAGAAAAAATCTCCAGGGCCAGATGGATTTACATATGAATTCTACCAAACATTCAAGGAACAAGTAATCCCAATACTATATAAAGTATTTGAAAAATTAGGGAAAGAATGTGTACTCCCAAAATCCTTATATGACACAGATATGGTGCTGATGGCTAAACCAGGTAGGGAGAAAACTGAGAAAGAAAACTATAGACCCATTTCCCTAATGAATATTGATGCAAAAATTTTAAATAAGATTTTACACTGAGATTACAGAAAGTTATCCCCAGGATAATACACCATGAGCAAGCAGGATTTATACCAGGAATGCAGGGCTGGTTCAATATTTGGAAAACTATTAGCATAATAAATTATATTAATAACCAAATTAACAAAAACCATATGATTATCTCAATAGATGCAGAAAAAGCCTTTGATAAAATCCAATACTCATTCCTATTAAAAACACTGGAGAGTGTAGGAATCAATGGGCCTTTCCTTAAAATGATTAGTAGTATCTACTTAAAACCATCAGCAAACATATGTAATTGGAGTCAAACTAGACCCATTCCCAATAAGATCAGGAGTGAAACAAGGCTGCGCACTGTCACCATTATTATTTAATATTGTGTTAGAAATGTTAGGTTTGCCTTTAAGAAAAGAAAAAGAGATTAAAGGAATTAGAGTAGGAAATGAGGAAACGAAATTATCACTCTTTGCAGATGACATGATGGTATACTTAGAGAACCCTAGAAACTCGACAAAAAAAATTACTAGAAACAATTCACATCTTTAGCAAAGTTGCAGGATACAAAATAAATCCACATAAATCATCAGCATTTTATATATTACCAATAAAGTTCAGCAACAAGAATGAAATCAAATTGTAAAGGAAAAGTAGGGGATTCCAAATCAGAAGACCTATACTCAGATATACATCTGCTGCCTACATATCCTTGGACAGATCACTTTCATTCCTAGGGCTTCATTTTCCTCATCTATATGATGATTTGAACTAATTAATCTCTAAAGTTCATTATAGACACATTAAATCCTATAACTATAATATCATGTACTTTCTGATTTTCTGTTTTCTCAACATCAAATTTGGGGGAAAGAAGAAAAGGAAGGAAAATGCTTTTTAAATACCTACTATGTAGCAGGTATTGAACTAAGAACTTTAAAATTTTTTTTTCATTTAGTCCTCCTGACAATTGTGAGAAGCAGGTATTCAAATCATATTTATTTTACTGTTGAGGAAATAGAAGCAGAGATTGACACAGGTAGTGTATGAGATGAGATTTGAATTTAGGTCTTCCGGATTCTAGGGCAAGCATTGTAATTGGAACAAACGTTCTAATTAGCACCCTCAAAGTGGAGAACTTGGAAAATGATTCCTTTTTTCCAGTTCTGATATTATGATTTTAAATTTTAGTCTATGCAGATGTGCCTATTGAGAGTTTCTCATTGATCAATACATTTATTATAGTTCTACATTATAAATGCAATTCAATCATTCTATAAAATTAAAAAAATGTAAATTACAATCCTGTTGTAATATTTTTGGAGAAGATTCACATCTCTGTAGGTAAACTTGCTATTATTTAAGATGGAATTCTTTGGATATTTGATATTTGAATAGCCTAAGAACAACCATTGTTGTTGTAAACTTGTAAATGTGTTTTACCACTATTAGATATCTCATTAGTCCTGCCATCCTTAGGGAAGAACTAATAAGTAAAAATTGATGGTGATTTTGTCTTTATAAGGTAAATATTAACACATTGCTTTAAATGAATCAAATCATTTTCATATTGTCTTTCCAAAAATTCCTTCCCAATTGGCTTTAAGCCTTTCTGATTACCTAAATTACTCAGATCCTGTACATATTAGCTTTGGCAAGCCTAACCCGAGTTTGATTTTTTTCCTTGTTGCAAAATTTCATGAGGATAAATTCAAGGGTAAATTACCTGTCAATGTAATTTGATGACACCCATTATCCTTTAGTCTAAGTAGCTCATTGAATTTTATATGAACCAAAATCAGAATTCAAGAGAATGAACATAAAATAGTCATCCACTTTCTATTCCCTAAAGGAAATATAAACTATAAGTCTACAAAAAGACTTTTTTGGCTAAAAAGTCAATTTTGTCCCCCCAAAAAAATTTTTATAAAAAATTTTACTGACAAAATACAATTTTTACATCAAATTAGTTTCAGTCAAAAATAGTTTTCACGAGTGATCACAGTCTCCATGTGAGTGCCTTTGCCTTTTTAGAAACATTGCCAAACAAGTCTTCCTACATGCTCTTGAAAAAGTCATGTGTTGGCACAGTGACACCCAAATTACCTCATTGAATTTTGAAATTTGGCAGATGAAATTAAATTTTTGTGATGCCCTATTTAACTTTTTCTTTGAGGAGTGGCTTATTCTAGGTCTGCCTTGGTTCTTGTTATGATATTTAAGTAACAAACATCCACCCAGAAATGATGCAATTCAACTGACTTAAATTGGCAATAGATTATAGGTGTTGTAAATATTTGTTTTACACTTAAAGGACCTAGTTTTAATTTTGTGGTTCTGTCATACATTCCTTGTATTTGGTAAGATAACTAACCTGTCAGGGCCTCTGTTTCTTTATCTCTAAAATGAGAGGTAGTTGGACTATGTGATCTACAAGTTACAGTCCAATTTTAAATGTATAATGCCATGTAAAGTTCAGACAGTACACATGACTTTTTGGATTTTGATTGTCAAGATTCCTGAACTTCAGTGAGTGCTGTTGTAACAGGTAAGAATGCTAATACTGAACAAGCAAATTAAAAAGAGGGAAAACATTACTAAAATATTGTCCTGAAAAAAAGTACAGTTGATCGTGCATGTATGTGAATATTTTATAAGCTCCTTAAGGTAAGAACCATGACTTTTTGCTGTGATCCCTTCACTATCCCCTCACCCAGATCCTGATAAGTACCTCCTCCACACAATAAGGCCTCATTCAGTGATTATTTATTCCCATGATACATCTCATTACACATTGCTGAGGAATACTAGCAAATTGCAATCTTATTTATGATAACAAACATTTCATATTTTTTTCTTTATATCCATAGATCTTAACCCATTGTCATCAGTGTAACAAGTCCTTAATAAACAATTACCAAATGCAAGTAATTTTGTTTGGACTGACAGAAAATTTATTGTTTAGTCACTGCCCCAGTGAAAAATGTGTAAGGTAGCTGGGGAAAACTTCTTATAGAAACTTATTACTTGGATAGTTATCATTTCTTAGGTTTTAAAGAATGTTTTCAGGTTGGATTTTGTACCTGGATAAAAATAAATCATAATGGGCAAAATTTTATAAATCCTCAAAATATAGAAGTAAAAATATTGTATTAACACAACCATGACACTACATACTTAACAAGCTCTCTTAATAACATTTTGCATTCTTCAAAGGGGTAGTATAAAGTGAAGGAGTCTTAAAATGTTGAAGAGAAAATTATTTTTAAGAAGGATGGTTGCCATTCTGGAGAGCAATTTGGAACTATGCTCAAAAAATTATCAAACTGTGCATATCCTTTCACCCAGCAATGTTTCTATGGGGCTTTATCCCAAAGAGATCTTAAAGGAGGGAAAGTGACCCACATGTGCAAAAATGTTTATGGCAGCCCTTTTTGTAGTGGCAAGAAACTGGAAAATGAATGGATGCCCATCAATTGGAGAATGGCTGAATAAAATATGGTATATGAATGTTATGGACTATTATTGTTCTGTAGGAAATGACCAGTAAGATGATTTCAGAGAGGTCTGGAGAGACCTACATGAACTGATGCTGAGTGAAATCAGCAGAACCAGGAGATCATTGCACATGGTAACAACAAGAGTATACAATGATCAGTTCTGATGGACATGGTCTCTTTAACAATGAGATGTTTCAAACTAGTTCCAATTGTTCAGTGATGAAGAAAGCCATCTACACCCAGAGAGAGGCCTGTGGGACCTCAACATAGCATTTTCAATCTTTCTATTGTTGCTTGCTTGAATTGTATTTTCTTTCTCAGTTTTGTATTTTCTGTTCTTGATCCAATTTTTCTTGTACAGCAAGATAACTAATTGTATAACTATGTATACAAATATTGGATTTAGCCTGTATTGTAACATATTTAACATGTATTGGACTGCCTGCCATCCAGGGGAGGAGGTGGGGGGGAAGAAGGGCAAAATTTGGAATAGAAGGTTTTGCAGGGGTCAGTGTTGAAAAATTGCCCATGAATATGTTTTGTGAATAAAAAGCTTGAATAATAAAAAAGGAAGAAAAAAAATAGGGTTGCACTTTCCTTTTGTTCTCTTTGTACCTTGAAAATAAGAGCAAAAAAGGAAGTTTCTGGGAAGATGGCGGAGTAGGTTGGTAAATTTCAAGCTCTTCCTATTTCCCTCACAAATAGAACAATTTTGTGCCTCAGGGCAAACATAGACTACTGAAAAATAAATAAGACATGGGGCAGAACAGAGGTTCTCCTGGAACCAGTTGAGAAGACCAGAAGAAAAATAAGATTATAAAAATAAGTTAACCAACTGGAGATAAAGAGTATCAAAGATGAAACTAATTCTTTGAAAATTAGAATTGGGCAAAAGGAAGCCAGTGAAGCTATGAGAGACCAAGAAATAACAAAATACATCATAAAGAATGAAAAAGTAGAACAAAATGTGAAACATAGAAAAAAACACATCTGAAGAACAGATCAAGAAAAGAAAAATATGAGAATAATTGGACTACCTGAAAATTGTGATTAAAAAGAAGAATCTTGTCACAATAATGCAAAAAATAATCAAAGAAAGTTGTCCTAAAATGACAGAACATGAGGAGAAAGTAGAAATAGGAAAAAATCCACTGATCAACACCTCAGTGAGATCCTTTGTGAAAATCACATAGGAATAGTATTGCAAAATTCTGAAACCCCCCAGATTTAAAAAAAAACAAAAAACTTGCAAAAAGCAATAAACAATTCAAATATACTGAAGCTACAATTAGAATTGTACAGGACTTACCAGCAACTACAATAAAAGACCACAGCTCCTGTAATCATATATACATATATATACATATATGTGCATAAAATTAAAAGAAATAGGACTCCTACTAAAATAGTCATAATATTGAATGAGAAAAATTGAACATTCAATGAACTTGCAGATTTTCAAGGCTTTCCATCAACCAAACTCACACTTAATAGAAAATTTTACATATAAAAGCAAAATCATAGATTAATTACAAAGAATTCAACATGGACAAAAATTTTATTTTTTTAATATGACAAATATATACCATATGTTTAAAGTTGGCATTAGCAACAGGGTAGCTCAGAAGAAAGACTGGGGTAGAGTTAAGGCAAAAATAATAAGTTTGTTATATATATGAAATGCAGAGCAAGAAGAGACACAGAGACATTAGTGGACAGAAGGAATCAGAGTTCTGAAAACCTATTGACATTGGGAATGGGTTAAATAAAGACCACCACATATATACCATGAAAAGTATAGCACTCTCCAAAATCTGTAAAGAAATAAGGATTGAGAATGGGTGAACTGAGAATCTGAGTGGGGAAGAAGACCTGGGAGAGATCAATGGGTGCAGGGGAGGTTAAGTAATAGCAAGGCAAGTTAAGGAATAGAATTTAAGCAAAGTCAGCCAGGATAGGAAAGATGTTTGTTTGTATGTGGAGGGGGTGGTGAGGTGTGTGTGTATGTATGTGTATGTATATATCTATATATGTATGCAAAAATATATCCTTCCTTAACTATAGCCTGCTTAGTGGAGGTAAGGGAGATGATGGGGGGGGGGGATAGAGTAAAAAAAGTGTTCAGGAGATAACAAAATAACAATTTACAACAATGAAAAAAAAAGATGGACATTTATATATATATATATATATGTACTTTCTTGAACTGGTAATTTGTTATTATATGTTTTGAATCCTCCCTGATGTCCTGCTGGGTACATGACAATGTTCTTTTTTATTTTGTATTCTTTTTTTGTTGTTGTTGTTTTCTTATTTTTTAAATATTTTTTAAAATACGTTTAAATTTTTAAAAATTTAAAAGAAAATAAGAACAAAAAATATGTCATGGATAGGAGGCAGTACAGAAGTTTGGAAAGATAGCTAGCCTTCCAATCAAAAAGATCTGGATTCAAGTACTGCCTATATCACATGCTGCCTGTGTCCATAAACACATAACTTGCCCATGAGCAACACTTTCAGATAAATATTTCAATAGAATAGTGGGTTTTCATTGTAGAATGAGTTTTCCTACCAAGATTTCCCCACACAACTGAAATCACAGGTGTAAAATGAAACCAAATCAAACAAACAAAGATTGTAAAATGGCATGGATAGAGTTTAAATAGAATATTCTGCATAGCCCAGAATATCTAAGAAAGCTGCCAGGAGTCAGGCCCAGACCTAAATGTACTTTCCACTATTATTACCTGAACAAAAATTGTAATGCAATAAGTGAGTATATTAATCTGATTAAGGCTCAGAGGGAATTGAAAGAGAAAAGGCTGTAATAATAATTCAGAGTTGGAAGATACCTCAGAGGTCATCTAATACAAATATTACATCAGAAATCTTAGAAAAGAAATTTCATTTTCAACATTGTTAACAATATAGCTCCATTTGAAAATCTTTGGAAATTAAAAATCTATTCCATTTTCTAAGTCAGCTTTTTCATTTTCTCAAAATTTTAATTGACAAAATGAAGTGAGTATTAGTGGATGAAGGGTGTCCAAGGCATTTGATGTTGAAGAACAACAAAAAAGTAAAAAAAAAAAAAAGAATCACGGAGTTTCACTTTGAAGAAATCTGGTGAACATCTCTTTGATAACTTAATGGGAAAGAAACAGTATCAAAGAGAACAAAGATTTTATCCAAATCAAACAATGTTTAAGGTTACCCTGACTGGGCAAAATTAGGAGACTAAAAAAATGAGGAAGGAATCAGAGGAAAAAGTTTACAAAACATGAAAAAGGAGCAGAAGAACATTGAAAGAAAAGATAGGATGTTTTCTGCATTAGTTTCTTGAATTGATCCGTATCCAAAATCACTAACTCTTTGGCACTTAATTTGTTCTCCAGATGGTTGCTGAATGTTGTGGGACACACAAAGCTACTCCTACACACAGGTGCATTACTTACTTTGGTTGGCACTCAAAAACACACAAAAACTAATTTGAGAAAAGGCATGTGTGTGTGTGTGTGTGTGTGTGTGTGTGTGTGAGAGAGAGAGAGAGAGAGAGAGAGAGAGAGAGAGTGTGTGTGTGTGTGTGTGTGTGTGTGTGTGTGTGTGTGTGTGTGTGAGAGAGAGAGAGAGAGAGAGAGAGAGAGAGAGAGAGAGAGAGAGAGAGAGAGCACCTTTCCCTTTCTGTAGCTCCAAGGAGCAACCTATTTTGTTGAGTAAATTAAAAGAGCATCCTCAAGATAAATCAAATACTACTCATGGAGTAAGAACTATATATGAAATTTGTCGTGTCAGGTGAATTTTTCTGCATGCCTAGCATCCTTCACCAGAAAAAAGGGAAATTATTTGATTTTGAGGATTCCATTATGTACCAGAATGGTGATCATCATCATCATTCTTATCTTGTTCCAGTAGTAAAATGATCTACGAAGCTATATATATATATATATATATACATTTACATATGCATATATATGTACATATATATGTATAATAAAATGATCTGTGATTAACAAAGCAATATATATATGTGTGTGTATGTATATATATATATATATGTGTGTGTGTGTATATTTCATTACTACTATATACTTACAAGGCACATAGTGTAATGTAATATTTTCTCCATTTTTAATAATAGGAAACAACCTTAGTAGACTAAAATACTTTGGCCCAAAGCTACATAATGCAAGAAGAAATTTAAGCACATTCAAATAAAGGCATGTAGAGTAAACACAAGACAAGATTGAAGTTTGAAACAGGCTACTCTAAGAACTATGAATGATAAATGTTAAATAAGAAATATTTGAAAAGAAACAAGTAAAAAATATTTAAGACCTAATGAGCTTTGCAATTAATACAGAGAAAAGTTATATAAAGAAATGCAGAGTGAAGTAAGCAAATCCAAGAAAACATTATATAGTAAGAAGAAAATGTGTATAGAATGACACACATGCAAAATCAAAGTTAAGTCTAATGAAATTATAAAGATTAAGTGAGCCTTGAATGAAGTGATATGAAATGTAATCCTCTCCCTTTGTGGAGATTGAAGGTCTTCAATGTTACATATTGCATGTGTAATTCCAGACTTTCTCAATTTAATCAATCAGTTCTTTTGATTATTTTCCCTCTTAAAACATTATTTGTAATATGGGATAGATCTCTTGGAATGAGAGAAGAGGGAAGACACATGAAATATTGTGGTGATGTAAAAACAAGAAAACATAAATAAAATGATTTTTATAGAAGTCTAAGTAGGAAGAGAAGACATCTATACAAATATCCCTAATGTAAAACAAACATTATTAAGTCAATTAGACAGACAACAAATAAGGTTATATGGAATTTTGGAAGGCATCTGCTATGGTTCATTCTGTAGATGAAGGTTAATGGTTAAACTTCAAAAATATAATGTAAACATTAAATAAAAAAATGCTGATATTATCCTAAGTAATAAATAACACTGACCTATCCCTAGAGGATAAAGTGGGAATTTCTATCTTGTTGCCAGAACTAGCTGAAAGTTCCTGAAAAATACTTGAAAAAAAGCATTTTTGTGTAGGGGTGGTGTATATGAGTATATATTGAGGGGAAATTTGGTGATGTGGTAAAGGGACAGATCTTCTGAATTATAAGAGGTATCTAAAATTGAAATGAATACATCATAAGATAATGGGTTTCCCACTATCAGAGGTATTAAAAAATGTCCATGGAGGAGGGGTCTTTTTAAAAATAATTTTACAAGTATGGGTTGAAATATATAGCCGTTAAGACATTTTCTAAATCTGAAACTTTGTGCTTTTGTGATTTTACAGTCAACAACCTTTGTAAAATCACAACCATTTCTGCATTAAATCAACCATATTCCTAAAATAATATAATGATGATTGAAGGATCCCTATGTATGTTCTAAAAAGTAGAAAAGTCTTATAGAGAATTGCTCTTCTCTTGAATGCATTTTTTAAAATGTGACTTTTTGTGCAAATCTATAGACAATTTCCTTACCTTGGTTTACAAATGCTCTTCCTATAATGCAAAGATAAGAGAGTTTGGGAAGGTAGGTGATAAATTGAATAGAGTGCTGGATCTAAAAGCAAGAAGACTCTTCTTCCTGAGTTCCAATTTGACCTCAGATACTTATTAGCTGTGTGACCTAGGAAAGTCACTTAACTGTTTACCTCATTTTTTTTAATCTGTAAAATGAAGTGAAGGAAATGGCAAACTTCTCCAGTATTTTTGAAAAGAAAACTCCAATGGGGTCAAAAAATAGTCAGACACAATTGAAAAATAGCTGAAGAACAACAAAAGGATCTCTTCATTAATCATTATATGATAACACTATTACTTGACCTGCTGTTGGATTACATTCGACTTTTTTTTCCTCCTTAGTTACAGTCCAAGATTATTATTTCATTACTGGGAGAAGTATGTTGTTCCATTTTAAGCCAATTCTTCTAGAATCAACAGTCATAACTATATTGAAAGAATTATCATCAGTGGAAATCAGCATTATTTTTCCACATTGTTTGAGTTTTCATCATACTCTTGGCACTAAATTGGACAACTAGAGAAATACATAATTAGAATAAAGATCTCAACACGACCCAGTTGACTGTTATGTTCTAAAAAAAAGTGACATTGTTATTAACACTGAGTTGAAATACAGCCAATACTGTAACAATAAAAGCACAAAGCACCCCGACACAGAAAAAAAATTAAAGATAAATTGACTTTAGATGAAAATAAGTTATTAGAAATAATTATTTAATAACAATAGCTAACATTCCCAAATTTATAAGTGTGGGAGTTTTCAAATGTTTCACCTGTATAGTCATTTGATTCTCACAACAACTCTTGGAGTTAATGCTGCTATCCTCATTTTTCAGGTGAAGAAACTGAGACTGAGAGGTCAAATGACTTTTCAGAGACACAAAGATAGTAAATGTCAGAAAGTCAATATAAATGCAGGTGTTCCTGACTCCAATTCCAATTACTGAACTTTTTTAAACTATTTCAAGTGAGTTACAAATTTGGATCAACTCAAACTTTCCTATCTCCAATTCCAAATTCTCCCCAAAACTGAAGTTCCATTTTTTTTTCTGTTTGATATATATACCTGGACATCCATCAGCACTCAAACGTAACATTTTTAAAATGAACTCTTCATCTTTTTACCTAAATGTGACTCTTTATTTAATTTTTCCACCAACATACGACTTATCTCATCTTACAATTTTGAATTTGTTTTTGGATACTTATTTGTATTGCCACAGCCAATTAGAAGGACTGGATTTAGGATAAATTTGTTTGAAAACTAATTTGTAATATGAATTCATCTCCCAGATACTGGAAATTAATATTTACTTGCTTCAAAATGTTTCTGGTTAATTTTGTCCTTGTAGTTCATAGATTTAGAACTGGAAGAGACCTTTAAGATCATTTAAAACTCCTCATTCTTCTTCCACCGGGCTTTGGACCTTCTTTTTTTCTTCTTTCATTTTGAAGCAATTCTGAACTTCCTGTCTGATCTGCCCCATTAATTTTTCTTGGAATTTTTATTTAATTTGTCCTTTTCAAACTTTCTGTTTGTATACTTGGCTCTTTTTTTTCCTTCCATTTCCATTGCGACCACTCTACTTGAAGTTCTCATCTCTTCCCAACTATTTTAATTGCTTTCTAATTGGGCTTCCTCCAGTATTCCACCCCTATCTCCTAATCCCTTCTTCATAATAATATATTATAATTATTTCTTATTCATAATTCTGTACACATTGATTCTCTATTTGAAAATAGTATCTTCTCATTGCTTACAAAAGGATGGATAAACCCCTGACCTTTTCAAGGGAGGCACTTTATTTTCTAGCTTTCATCTATATCTTCAAACTTATCTTATATCTATACATCTTTCATAGAGTCTGTATTTTTAGAAACAGCTCTTCTTTGTCCCTCATTCCCATCCTACTCTATTTCTCGTCCTGACATGTTGTTGTTGTTGTTGTTGTTGTTCTTTTTTAACCCTCTCCTCAAGGCTTAATACTCCTCATGTCATACATTGAAATCTCTCTCCCTTTTCTAGTTCTGATTCAGATATCCAGTCTTCTTTTCTTTAAGCCTTCACCTTCTGCTTCCTTCAAGCTGAAAGTGATAATTTCTTCCTTAAATTTCTCATAACACTAAATTCAACCATCCTTTTTGCTTCTCACATTCTCTTATATAATTATATACTGCCCTCCTCCTGATCCCCACTCCCATACCTTTTAGCATACCCCTATTGGAGCACAATATTTTTGTTATTGTTTTTTGTTTTGTTTTGTTTAGTTGTTGAGAATAGTTTCTGCATTGTATTTATCTTGAATTCCCCTGATTTTTGCTATTTAATGGACACCTAAAAGATGTTTCATGAAATACAATGAAACATATATCTGATAAAGTATAAAAGAGAAGAAAACTCAAGATCCTATAGCTTATATTAGAGGCCAATAAATTTTTACCCTCATTGGATACAATTCCTTCACCTTAAACAGAAAAATTAAAGTAGAATTCCAAAATGTCATTTCACAGGGGTCTTTCTCAGATTTGACAAATCTCACAATCAAGAACCAGTTCTCACATCTGAGATCATTTCAAGGAGAAAGAACTATTCTTTTCTTAGTCTTCCAAAATCTGTGAACTTTATCATGATATTTGTGCCAGACTGTCTGACATATCAAGTATAAGGAACATATTTCTCATTCAGAATGCATCGTTGAACCATTATTTGAAAATTAATTAGTCATTTCATCTCCTTCACCAATGTTAGAATTTTATGCGATATTTTTAGTAAAGATTTTTTAATATATCAAAAGAAATGAGTGAGATTTATTTATAAAACAGAAATGATGAAATGCCCAAGTGACTAAAAGTCAATGAAGTTATGATCAGAACTATAAATATTCATTTTCATACTACACTCAAATAAGAATTACTACTACAAAAAATATCACCAAAAAGAAATATGAACTTCTTCAAAGTTCTCTTATTCATTCACTGAAGTCTTTATTTTTCTTGAAAGAGTTGTGTCTTCAAAAATGAAGTGATTCAAACCGGTTCCTATTGTTCAGTGATGAAGATAGTCATATACATCCAAAGAGAGGCCTGTGGGAACTGAGTGTGAACCACAACACAGCATTTTAACGCTTTCTGGGAATATTTCCATGCATTTTGTTTTCCTTCTTAGGGTGTTTTTTTCTCCTTCTCTTTATAGATCTGATGTTTCTTGTGCAGCAAGATAACTGTATAGATATGTATACATGTATTGTATTTGTCATATAATTTATCCTATTTAGCATGTATTAGATTACCTGTCATCTAGGGGTGGAGGGTGGGGGGAAGGAGGGGAAAAGCTTGGAAAAAAAAGTTTTTGCAAAGGTCAATGTAGAAAAATCACTCATATGTTTTGTAAATAAAAAGCTTTATGAAAAAAAAGAAAAAGTTGTGTCTTCTCTTCAATAGATAAATGGTCAAGGAATATGAACAGACAATTTTCAGGTGATGAAATTAAAACCATTTCTAGTCATACGGAAAGGTGCTCCAAATCACTATTGAGCAGAGAAATGCAAATTAAGACGACTCTGAGGTACCATTACACACCTGTCCAATTGGCTAAAATGACAGGAAAAGATAATGATGAATGTTAGAGGGGATGTGGGAAAACTGGGACACTGATACATTGTTATTGGAATTGTGAACGGATCCAACCATTCTGGAGAGCAATTTGAAACTATACTCAAAAAGTTATCAAATTGTGCATACCCTTTGACCCAGCAGTGTTTCTATTGGCTTATATCCCAAAGAGATCTTAAAAGAAGGAAAGGGCCCCATATGTGCAAGAATGTTTGTGGCAGCCCTTTTTGTAGTGTCTAGAAACTGGAAACTGAACGGATGCCCATCAATTGGAGAGTGGCTGCATAAATTATGGTATATGAATGTTATGGAATATTATTGCTCTGTAAGAAAAGACCAGCAAGATGATTTCAGAGAGGCCTGGAGAGACTTGCATGAACTGATGCTGAGTGAAATGAGCAGAACCAGGAGATCATTATAAATGGCAACAACAATACTATATGATGATCAATTCTGATGGACATGGCTCTCTTCAACAATGAAATGTCTCAAACCAATTCCAATTGTTCAGTGAAGAAAGCCATATACACCCAGAGAGAGGGATATGAAATGTGGACCACAACATAACATTTTCATGGTCTCTATAGATGTTTGTTTGCATTGGGTTTCCTTTCTCAGATACTTTTTGTTCATGTAGGTACGATTGTTCTTGCACAGCAAGATAAGTATGGAAATATGTATACATATATTCGACTTGTCAAGTATTTTAATATAATTAACATCTATTAGACTTCCTGACATCTAGGGGATGGGGGAGGACTAGGGGGAAATTTTGTAACGGAAAGCTTTTTGAGGATCATTGTTGAGGAACTACCCATACATATGTTATGCAAATAAAAAGCTTTAATGAAAAAGTTGTGTCTTTCTCTTCCCTCTTAATTCTCATATCTATCCACTTAGTTCAATGCCCTTCTACCTAGATTATTAAAGCAGCTTTCTAACTTATCCCATTTCCTTTTTTCTCTTATTCCCTTGTGTAGACCACCACCAAAATGATTTTTATCCAATATTTCATCAAATCTAGTTTCAATCAGTAAAATGAAAGCTCTTTTAGCTTCTTGAACTGAATGATTGACATGTTGCTCAAGATCCTTTAGTGATTTCAAAACTCACTCATGGATTTGGGTCCTCTCAGCTATTCTCAACCAAGTTTAGCCCATCTGCTGAGATGTTTTTACCAGTGTGTGGCCATAGTACATATTACAGTTTTTGGAACCAACAGTAATTATGTTAGGTGACAGGTGAACAAAAACACAGATGAGCATTCTAGAAAATGACTTGGCAAGCTCTTTTACTAATTCTCCAGGAATATGACAAACACACCCAAGAATTTTCTTTCAGCTACTGGCTTCATAACTGACAAGGGAGGTAACCACAATAATAGACTTTTAGTATCTATTAATAGCTCAACTCAAATAAATTCATTTCATTAGAGCTTCAGGCAAAGAAAAAATATCATTGAAAGAAAGGAAGCATAAAAGAAAAGAGCCTGGGTGGAAAGGGACACAGACTGAAATGTGTTAATGAGGAAGTAAGAAAGAAAAAAAGCATTCATTCTGAGACATGTTCTGATAACTACCATATCAAGGATTCTTGGCAAATAGAATTTGGAATGAAGATGCTACAGACCTGGATCAAAATTGTAAAATAAAGAAAAAAGAATATAAAGCATTGTGAAAAGTCATTGGAAATGAACTTCTTCACTTTATTTAACATAGGCTAAACTCTAAAAATATCCTTTAGCTACAGGACTTTATGGTGTGAAAACATCATTGAGCAGTATTTTCACAGTATATAATATTTCTCAACAAGAATGGAAATATTGACCCAAGTGAATAGTTGCTAAAATGTTCTTTAAAAAATCACAATATGGCCAGCTCCAACATGGAATTATCATGGATTCCCTTGTATAACAGCATCTGTTCCATGCCTCATTGGAGCATATTAAGTACCTTTCAAATGCACAAATCCTTAGAGATCTCTATTTGGACATGATGCTTCTCCAGAGAGAAAGTCACAGGAGTTCTCATTAGCATCTGTGCTTCATAACAGAGGCAGTTTTGCTTGGTTGTATTTAAGAGTTTTGAAATTATTGATTTTTTTTCTTCTACTCTTTCCCTAGTCAAGAAGCTAAGGCAAAAGATTCTTTTTCCCATTTAATCTTTAAACTTCAGTTTGGAATCCTAGCAATATAAAAGCTAGGAGGACTAAAAATGAGTCACTAACTTCTGAGTCCAAAAACATGGTAAATTAGATTAAGCAAATAATTATTTCAAAATGAGACCTCAAATTCAAGTAGTAACAGATGAAATTGAACAGTTTAAGAATAAGAACATTAACAAAAACAATAACTGCTAAGTAGAAATAAGATTAAGTATATATCATTCCTCTAAGTAGATTTTTTAATTTTTAATTAATTCAATATTTTCCCCAATAACATTCAAAACAATGTTTTTTAACATTTGTTTTTAAGATTTTTGAGTTCTAGGTTCTATTCCCTTATCCCCACCCACAATTAAAAAACCACATGTGAAGTTATGCAAAACATTTCCATAAAAGGTAAATTATAAAAGAAAACATAGCCCCCCTTTTAATGAAAATAAAAACGCTCAAAAAATAAGTTAAAGATAAAGAGATAAAGAAATTGAGAATGCTTTGATCTGTATTTAGACTCATTCAGTTCCTTCTCTGGGTATAGATAGGATTTTTCACCATAAGTCCTTCAGAGTAGTTGACATTTACAGATGGTCATCCCAAAACATGGCTATTAATTTCTATACAGTACATTTCATTTTGTTCATGGAAAACTTTCCAGTTTTGTTTTGTTTTGTTTTGTTTTTCCTGAGAGCATGCTGCTCATCATTTCACAGAAAACAATCTTCCATCAGAGAAACTTGCTTTGAATTTTTTAAAATTTCTATTGCTAATTGTATTTTCCCCCATTTATTTTCTCTTGCTTTTCACTCTGTTCCTTCTCAAAACTGTTTTGCTATTGACCACTCCCCCCCAGTTACTTCTCTTTTATACCTTCCTCCCTTCCCATATCACATTCCCTATCACATTTTCCTGCAGGGTAAGATATATTTCTATACCCCTATTGAATATATATGTTATTTCTTATTTGAACCATTTCTGATGAGAATAAGGTTCACTCACTCATCCTCTCCTTCCCCTTCTTTCCCTCCCCTTTAAAAGTTTTTTCTTGCCTCTTTTTTTATAGGAGATAATTTGCACTCTTCCATTTCTTCCTTTCCCTTTCTCCCAGTACATTTCCCTCTTACTCTTTAATTTCATCATTTTTTTAAAAATTTTTTCCTTTTTTATTATTATATTTGGATAAACAGGAACATTTTCCTATACAAAGAACAGCAAAAAA
>JAJPUD010015752.1:0-36330 GCA_023553655.1 Myrmecobius fasciatus | reverse complement strand
ATCTCAGATCAAGTAAAAGCCAAGATAGATCTAATCAAAAGAGATAAGGAAGGAAACTATATTTTATTAAAGGGTACCATAGATAATGTAGCAATATCTATACTAAATATATATGCACCAAGTGCAATAGCACACAAATTCCTAGGGGAGAAATTAAGAGAGAAGCAAGAAGAAATAGACAGCCAAACGATACTAGTGGGGGATCTCAACCTTGCTCTCTCAGAATTAGATAAATCAAACTACAAAATAAACAAGAAAGGAACTAGGGAGATAAACCAATTGTTAGAAAAGTTAGGTATGATAGATCTATGGAGAAAGTTGAAATGTGACAGAAGGGAGTTTACTTTTTTCTCAGCAGTCCATGGAACTTATACAAAAATTGACCATGTGTTAGGGCATAAAAACCTCAAAATCAAATGCAGAAAGGCAGAAATAGTAAATGCATGTTTTTCAGATCATGATGCAATAAAAATCACATGCAATATAAGGCCAGGAGAAAATAAACCAAAAGTTAATTGGAAATTAAATAATCTAATCGTGAAGAATGAATGGGTGAAAGAGCAAATCATTGACACAATCTGTAATTTCCTCCAGCAGAATGACAATAAGGAGACAACATACCAAAATTTGTGGGATACGGCTAAAGCGGTTATAAGGGGCAATTTTATAGCTCTAGATGCTTACTTGCATAAAATAGAGAAAGAAAAGATCAATGAATTGGGCTTATTATTAAAAAAAAACTAGAAAAAGAAGAAATTAAGAACCCTCAATTTAATACCAAATTGGAAATTCTAAAAGTAAAAGGAGAAATTAATAAAATTGAAAATAAGAAAACTATTGAATTAATAAATAAAACTAAGAGTTGGTTCTATGAAAAAACTAACAAAATAGATAAGCCTTTAGTTAATTTGATAAGAAAAAGGAAAGAGGAAAATCAAATTGTTAGTCTCAAGAATGATAAGGGAGAACTTTCCTCCAATGAAGAGGAAATTAGAGCAATAATTAGGAGTTACTTTGCCCAACTTTATGCCAGTAAGTTTGATAATCTAAATGAAATGGAGGAATATCTACAAAAATATAGATTGCCCAGGTTAACAGAAGAGGATATAAATTATTTAAATAGCCTCATATCAGAAAAAGAAATAGAACAAGCGATTAAGCAACTCCCTAAGAAAAAATCTCCAGGGCCAGATGGATTTACATGTGAATTCTACCAACCATTCAAAGAACAATTAATTCCAATACTACACAAAGTATTTGAGAAAATGGGGACAGAAGTTATACTGCCAGAATCCTTCTATGAGACCGATATGGTGCTGATAGCTAAACCAGGTAGTGTGAAAAGAGAGAAAGAAATGTATAGACCAATTTCCCTAATGAATATTGATGCAAAAATTTTAAAAATAGATTCCTAGATGGGAAAATGATATCTGTAATTCTTGAGAACTCTATCTGTCACTGGGGCTGATAGAGGGGTGTATCACATCCATAGATGTTGTGGATATTATTGTACTCTGACATGATGATATCACAGAAAAAGTTAGTAACGGGTAAAAAACAAAGGTTGTACTGGAAAAAGAGGAAATGATAAGTAAAATGGGGCAAATTAGACCAAATGAAGAGGAACAAAATACCTGTTATAATAGAGGGAAAGAAGGGAAATGTATAAACATTATCTGAAACTTGATCTCATCAGTTTGGGCTCAAAGAGGGAATAACATATTCAATCAGTTGGACATATAAATTTATCTTACCTTATAAGGAAGCAGAAAGAGATGAGAATGAAGAAAAAGGAGGAAATAGATAGAAAAGAGGGCAAAAACAGTAAGAGAAAGGAGTACAAAAAAGGTCTGGGGTGATAGAAGGGAGGGAAGGTAGAGAGAAGGGTGAGTTAGAAATACTATTAAAGAGGGACAGGGTTGAAAGAGAGAACAAATGTATATATAGGGAAGAAAATAGAGTGGAGGGAAATCAACTGGTAATCCTAACTGTGAATGTAAATGTGATGGATTTTCCCATAAAAAGGGAATGAATATAAGAATGGATTAAAAAAGAGAATTTTATAATATGTTGTTTATAAGAAAAACATTTGATTCAGAGAGATACATACAAAGTAAATGTAAGTGCTTAGATCACAATTATTATGCTTCAGGTGAAGGAAAAAAAAACAGGGGTAGCAATACTAATCTCAGAAAAAAAAAACAGAAGTAAAAATAGTTCTAATTAAAGGACATAAGGAATGTAGCTAGATCTTGTTAAAGGATACGATGGACAATAAAATAGTATTGAAAGAGAATGGTTGGATCAATTCACAACTCCACCAACAAGGCATTAGTGCCTTAGTCCCAGGTTTCTCAAAACTCTTCCAACATTTATCATTATCAACTGTCATCTTAATATGAAAGGTGTGAAGTGGCACTTCAGAATTGATTTAATTTGTATTCCTCTAATCAATATTTATTTATAATATTTTTTCATATGATTAGAAAAGGCTCTAATTTCTTCATCGGAAAATTTTATGTTCATATCCTTTGACCATTTATCACTTGGAGAATGAGCTATATATTTATGAATTTGAATGAATTCTATATAAAATTTTTAAATGAGGTCTTTATCAGAAACAGTGGACTTAAACTCCCCCCCCCCAGTTTTCTGCTTCCCTTCTAATCTTGATTGTATTGGCTTTGTTTGTACAAAAATTAATTTAATATAATGAATATTATCTACTTTGCATTCACAATGCTTTCTCTTTTGATCATAAATTTCTCCCTTCTCCACATATCTGAGAGGTACTCTATTCCTTCTTCTCCTAAATTGCTTATACCTTTTATGTCTAAATTATGAATCCATTTTGACCTTATCTTGGCATAGAGTAGTAGATGTTGGTCAGTGCCTAGTTTCTGCCATACACTTTTCTAGGGTTTTGTTTATTTATTTGTCTATTTATCTATCTATTCACTCACTCATTTATTTATTTATTTATTTATTTTCTTGCTTTAGCAATTTTCATTAATTACTGTGTTCTTAACCCCATTGCTGGAGTCTTTGGGTTTATCACTTTCAGTGACTATTTTGAAAAAGATTGTTAAATCTGAAAACTCCAACTTTTGTGATATTAGGGCAGTCTTCCTTGATATTTGATGAAAAATATTGTCCATGTTCTTTTTTTTTAAATCGTGGCTTTCAGATAGTTTGGTAACTTTTAGATTATCTCTTCTGGATGTATTTTCCAAACCAATTGTTAATCCAATGAGGTATTTTATATTTCCTTCTATTTTTTTTCTTTTTTGTTGTTGTTTTATTTGACTGATTCTTGATATCTTATTGAATCATTCACTTCCATTTGTCCAATTCTAGTTTTTATTGAATTATTTTCTATGGTTAGCTTTTTTACCTCATTTTGCATTTGACCAATTATATTTTTAAAGTTGTTTTATTTGATGGATGTTCCCCTATTTTACCAGTTCTACTTTTTATGAGGTTGTTCTCTTTTTCCATTTTAAATCTATTTTTAAGAAATTGTTTTTTTTTAATACATGTGTGTGTATATACTTTCCTGCAAATCTATTTCTTTTGCAAGTTTTCCTTCTAACTCTTATAAAATCATTTTTAACTCTTCTAAGAGAGTCTTTTGAGCTTTCATGTCCACCCTTTGAAACTTCCCCTTAAGGTGATTTGTCTTTGTCGTTTTCTTCTGCATTTGTATTCTGTCCTTCCTTGTCTATATGGTAGATCTCTATGGTCAGAGCTGTTTTTCCTTTTTTGCTCATTTTGTAATGTTGAGGTCTGTTCTTAGGGCACAGCTTCCTCTATAGGAAAACAACGGCTTTTCACTGACTGTGCTGGGGCAAGTGGTGCTTCAGACTTCTCCACTATGCTGGGTGGGTTTGGCCAAGCCCTGTCTGCCAATCCCTATTTGATTTCTGTAGTTGCAGTCACAGTTTCACAGCTGATCTGATAATCCACTGGACTTCTAAACCAGGATTAAGTAGCCAATGGTGCTTTATTTTGGCTAAGAATTTCCCAATAGATTACCTGCATCAGGTATCTCTTTTCTGGACCTCCCTGTGCCATGTTTATGCCTCATTCCACCCTGGCAACTGAGACAGACCTTTCCTGAAGATCTTTAAAAGAATATTATAGTGAAAAGTTATTACACTATAAATGTTTGTGGATTCTTTCAGTCCAAATTCTGTTCAGAGACTTGATTCTGAGAGAAGCCAGAAAGAGCTCAAGCAAAGTCCTGTCTTCTCTCTGCAATCTTGACCCTCAATTAGTGCTGATAATAAAACATATGCCAGATTGATGGTGCTTCACTTCACTGCAGAAACTTGGAAAAAACTGTATCCAGTTCCAACTGCAGCAACTTGACCTTCATATGTCATCCTTATTCCACATAGGGCTGCCATTTGAGTGTGACACCTGCTGAATTCTCTTATAACAAGAATTATTCATCTTTCAGATCTACTGGATTTTTTGTAAATCATATGTGTGTGCACATTCTATGTTCTGAGGGTAAATGGAATTATCCTTGCATAAATTTTTGTACATTTTCTTTGTGTGTAGGAGTGTGTGTGCATGAATGTATCTCTCTCTGTGAGTGTGTGTGTACTTGTGTGAGTATGTGTGTATGTTGATTACAGGGTGCTATCCTTCTCTATTTTGGAAAAAAAAAAGCCATGGTTGGCTAAACAAAGATTATTGAGGGTACATTTTATAGCTCCTTTCTCATAACCAAAGGTGAAATGTCCTTTAAAGGCTGCTCAGACACCCAGGGAGTTGCTACTGCTTCCAATGAACAGAAGAGTGACCTTTAGCTTGACCTGCCTAGTTTAGGGTTATGTTTAGCTCCGATCTGCTACTTCACCACAAGACTGAGATATAAAAAATTGATAAAAGGGTATGGATGATGTCTTTTGATTTATACACAAATTTGAAGCAGAATTGCATGAAGTAATTGACCTCATACTTTTTCAAAGTCATCACAGTCTAATGACAAGACAGAATCAAGAGTATTGGTGATGGTTCAAGATTCAATGGATAATTTTGATGTCTTCAATATCTAACTGAGATTTATATATTCCTGTTTCAACAGCCTTTGTGGCCACAAATTGTTCTCACCTTCACCTTCTTCTGGGGAAAGTCTTTTCATGTTTGGGGTAAACAGCTCCCTAACTCACCAGTAAGTCAAGACTCCTTAATTCGCAACCTGGTTTAGTCCATCTGTCAAAAAGTTTTTTGAGCTATGGCTGGTATGCATACTACAATTTCTTGAAGTCACAAGTGGGAGTTAGCTGGATCAGGTAGACAAAAAAGGTGGACAAAATAACTGAAAAGCCTTGGTGTTCCTTACACCAGAGGTTATAGTCTTCCCCTAATATATCCTACATGTCAGGAGTGGGGGATAATTATTAAGCAGATTTGAGGATTTTTGTTATGGAAAGTAAGAAATTATGAAAACTATGAAAACTGGTAATTAAAATAAATTTAAAAGAAGTAAACATGCTATCTTATCTTTTAGTTGTATTTTTGGCATATAATTTATTTAACAGCACCTACAGAAATGCAGTTGCTTTAGAGCTGATAATTTGAAGAAAGAGATGGGCATCATTTGTGGTAATAAAGGAAAAATTGAAACAAAAAAGAACTATGGAATTGAGGTCAATTTTGTCATAAGAAACAGAACTATAGCTAGTTTGAGAATTATACTGAATGAGTTTATGCTCTACTTTATACTAAACAAGGCATTAAAAAAGTCACCACAAGTTATTAATATCTAATGAAAGTTGAGAATAATGTGGAAAGAAGTAAACCTTAGCTTTTTTATTTTTCTGGATTCTTATTAGGCATTTTTATAGTATATGATTTTAGGCTTAGAATTAAAAAGAAGGGGCAGCTAGGTGGCACAGTGATTAGAGCACCAGCCCTGGAGTCAGGAGGACCTGAGTTCAAATCTGGTCTGTCACAACACTTCCTAGCTGTGTGACCCAGGCTAGTCACTTAATCCCAATTGCCTCAACAACAACAAAAATAGAATTGATAAGGAAAAAACAGTATATGGACAATTTTTTTTCTAAAATTTCAGAAGTAATTTTTGCATCTATCTATCTGTACGATACTGTCCATTTTTAAGATTTTTAGGCTCAACCCAAATGGAAGTAATGAGCAAGATAACTGAGAAATCCAAAATTGTTATCTAGGCAAATAGAAAATGGAACACTTGACACAAAATTACATAACGTATTCATCATATAACTTGACTAGGCAAGTAATTAAAATTACTGCAGGAAGATCAAGAAAAATATATTTTGATAAAATAATATACATTGGAATTTCACTATTTAAAAACAGAAATGAACAAATATTTTATCAACCATAGGTTTTATTTCATGCCTAAAATTATCCCCTGTTGTTAAGAAAGATAAAGTCTTAATTATGAGCAAGAACAAAATTGCAATTTATACACTTGCTAGAGCAAGTGATAGGTATGATGCCTTATAATCAATGGTGCTTAAATATTAATTTTTGAAAACCTGGCATACCTATTCACTCTGGATATTTTACAGATGTATGGATGAGTATGAATATGTCTTAATGCTTTTATTTATTACTTACTTTAAAGGCAGTACCCTGGAAAATTTCCATAATGGGCATAAAACATATTAGGAACAAAAACTCCAGGAATGTTTAGGATGTGTCTATTTTCTTCTGCTGTATCATATGTTTATACTAATACAGATGAAACCATGGGGCAGTATTCTACCACTACAGCGACAAAAACAAAAAAGCAAAACAAAATAAACAAACAAGAAAATAAAAACAAAGAAAATATGAGTTTCACTCACTCAATCAATCTAACACAAATCAGTTCTTTAGCTTTCTTCTGCTGAATTTCTAAGGACAGGTGCTTGCTGGATAGAAACTGACAAACCAGTATTATGGTATTTTATGCACTATCCTTTAAGATTGTTTTTGTGCCCTTGATCAGCACAGTCCAGAATGGTAAGAGAGTTGTAAAAATGCTACATTAGAGTGTACCTGTTTTACCATTATCTAAAGAAACAAATGATTTGTACCTTGAGGAATGTTCATGTGCTAATATTAAAATAAGCTAGGTAGAACTGTGTGCTCTTTTTCACATTATATGATGTTTTTCCCCAATGATGTGATATTTTGCATCTCTCTTGCTTTTATTTAGTGCATCTAATTTTTTTGGTGGTCCCTAAAAGCATCTCTACATTTATTATTTATCAATATTTTTTCCAACTGCAGATAACTACATACAGTAATATATATTTTAAAATATCATTTATTTTTCCTGCAAAGTATTTCTCCAAATAATTATTTTTAATGTTCAGGAGTTGGTATCCCTTTAATTCCATTTTGACTTTCACAATGAGGTAAATTTATTAACAAAAAAAACTTTACAACTATGGAGCATAAAATACATTGACCTACAAATTATGAAATGTTCTTTTTCTTTTTAAAGACTGGATTCTCCAGAAAAAAATTGTAAAATTTAATAGATTTACACAATTTTCTTCAACATGTTCATGATACTTTTTTTTTGATTACACCTATTAATTTATCTTTAGTCTCTGTTTGATTTTTTTTATTTATTTAATTTTATTTTTTTATTTACACATTGTTTATAAATCATATTGGGAGAGGAAAATTCGAACAAAAGGGAAAAACCATGGGAGAAAATAAAAACAGAACAAAGAAGTAAACATAGTGTATGCTGATTTACATTCAATCTTCATTGTTTTTTTCTTGATGCAGATGGCATTTTCTGTCCAAAGTTTATTTGGAATTGATTTGGATCACTGAGCCACTGAGCAGAACCAAGTCTTTTATAGTTTATCATAGCACACTTTTGCTGTTATTGTGTGCAATATATTATAAGTTTTGCTTGTTTCGCTCAGTATCAGTTCTCATAAATATGTCTAGGTCTCTCTAAAATCATCTTATTTACCATTTTAATAGAAAAATATTTCATGATCTTCATACACTACTGCTTATTCAGCCATTTGAAATATTTTACAAATGAGATCTATATCAGAAGACCTGGCTGTAAAGAATTTTTTTTTCAGATTTGTACTTTCGCTTTAATCTTTTATCTATTGTTTTTGTTTGTGCAAAATCTTTGTAATTTAATGTAATCAAAGTTATCCATTATGCCTTTAATAATGTTCTCTTGTTCTTCTTTGGTCAGAAAGTCTTCCCTTCTCCAAACAACTGATTGGAAAATTATCCCATGGTATTCTAATTTTTTCTTGTCATATCATCCTTTATGTCCAAATCATATATCCATTTTGACATTATTTTGGTATGGAATGTGAAGTGTAGATCTATGCTGATTTTCTGACATATTATTATCCAGTTTTTCCAGCACTTTTTGTCAAATAATGAATTGTTATTCCAGAAGCTGGAGTTTGGGGACTTATCAAAAGTTATATTACTATAGGTATCTAACATATACCACTTTATTTCTTAGCCAGTACTAAATGGTTTTGATGGCTGCTGCTTTATAATATAGTTTTAGGCTTGGTACTGCTAAGTCTACCATTCTTTGTATTTTTTTTCATTAGTTCCCTTGATATCCTTTAACTTTAATTCTTCCAAATAAATTTCTTTATTTTTTTTTAGTTTTATAAATATTTTTGTCAGTTTGCTTGATATGGCACTGAGCAACTAGACCAATTTAGGTAGAGTTGTCACTATTATTATATTTGCTAGGCTTCCCCATGAGCAAATTATATTTTTCCCAATTGTTTAGATCTCACTTTATTAGTGAGATTAGTGTTTTGTAATTGTGTTCATATAGTTCTGGGTATGTTTTGGCAGGTAAACAAATATTTTGTTTTTTCCATAGTTATTTTAAATCAAATTGCTCTTTCTATTTCTTGCTGATGGGCTTTCTCAGTAATATTTAGAAATGTTAATGATTTGTGAGGGCTTATTTTATATCCTGAAAGTTTGCTAAAGTAGTTGATGATTTCCAGTAGGTTTTTGGATGATTTTCTAGTATTCTCTAAGTATATCATTCTATCATCTACAAAGAGTAATAGCTTTATTTTCACACTGCCTTTCTAAATATTTTAAATTCTCATTCTTTTCTTGTTGCTAAAACCAACATTTTTAGTACAATGCTAAATAATAGTGGTGATGATGTGCACATTTGTTTTACCCATGATCTTACTTGGAATATGTCCAGTTTCTCTCCATTAAAAATATTGCTTGTTATTGGTTTTAGATAGATACTTATTATTCTGTTCTGTTCCATTTTTTCCCTTTACTTTCTATGTATCTCTTTGTGTCAAATGTATTTGATATAATATATTGTAGAATTCTGTTTTCTTAATTCACTCTGCCATTCAATTCCATTTTATGGGAGAATTCATTCTATTCATCTTCACAGTTATGATTACTAACTCTGTATTTCCCTCCATCCTATATCATCCCCTGGATATACTTTTTTCTCTCTTTCCAGGCTGTCCTTAGTAGTGGTTATTTGTACCCACTACACCCACTACCTTATCTTCTATGACTCCTCTCCCCTTCTCTTATCTTTTTTCCTCTAGTCTTCTTTCTAGCCCCTCCCCTTTCTTTCTTCTTTCTCCTTGTAATTCTTTATAGAATTAGATAAATTGCTATATCCAACTGAATGATTAAGTTTTTACATTTTAGAAGGAAAACTGATCAGATCAAGCTTCAGATAATGCCAAGCCCCCTTCTTTCTTTCCCTTGATGGTAATGTCTTTTGTGCTTCTTTAAGTAATTTAATTTTTCCATTCTACCTTCACTTTCCTCTTCCTCAAGTACAGATCTTTTTCCATCCCTTAATGTCTTTTTCTTTGCTATCATCTGATCAGAGTCCATTCATAACCACACTCTATATCAATATAATGCCCCTTTTCTGTCTGCCATGGTAACCATACAGTTCTTAAGAGTTATGATATAACTTTTTTTTTTTTACCATTTTACCATTTTTACCATTTTACCAAATTGGGATGTAAACCATTTAAACTTTAAATAAGATATACTTTCTCTCTGTTTATCTTTCTGTGCTTTCCTTGAGTCCTGTATTTGTAGATTAAAATTTCTGTTTATTTCTGTTTTTTTTTTCAATAGAAATGATTGAAAGATCTTTGTCAATGAAGATTTATCACCTCCCCTGAAATATGAAACTCATTCTTGCTGGATAGTTAGTTGTTAATTGCAACCCTGGGATCTTTGATTTCCAGAATATGTATTCCAGGCCCTCCAATCTTTTATTGTAGAAACTGCCAGATCCTGTGTAATCCTGACTTTTTCTCCTTAATATTTGAATTGTATTTGCCTGGCAGATTGCAATAATTTTTCCTTGAAATTGTACTTCTAGATTTTTGCAGCAATGTTCCTTAGGATTTTCCTTGTGGTATCTCTTTCTGAAGGTGATTTGATGGCTTCGATGAATATTTAGCTCTTTCTTTGTAGTATATTGGAGCACTTTTCTTTGATCATTTTTTGAAGAATTCTATCCAGGCTTTTTGTTCTTTGGTCATGGCCTTCAAGTAGTCCAATAATTTGTGAATTTTCTGTTCTGGATCTATTTTCCAAGTAAACTGTTTTGTTTCACTGATTTTTGTTGCCTCACAGAGTCATTCTCTTCCATTTGCCTTGTTATATTTTTAATGTGTGATTTTCTCTAGTTTGCTTTTGTATCTCATTTTCCATTTAGTTAATTCTACTTTTGAAGGTGTTGTTTTCTTCAGTGTTTTTTTTTTTTTTTTTTTGCATTTGGCAAATTATGTTTTCAGCAATTACCTTTCTTTTCCAAGCTTTTGAATCTCTTTTGAATATCTCTTATTTCTTTTCTCCTTTTTCTTACACCCCTCTTATTTGCCTTTTAATGTCTTTTATGAGTACTTCCAAGAACCCTTTCTGCACTTGAGACTAATTCTTATAACTTTTTGAGATTTCTTCTGTGGACATTTTGTCTTGTCTGAGTTGGTGTTTTGATCTTCTCTGTCACCATAGTAGGTTTCTATGATCAAAGGTCTTTTCTGTTGCTTGTTTTCTTTCCTTTTCTTTTGGTATTTTTTTTTAAACTTATGATGCTCCTGGGGTAAAGAGAGCTTTGTCCCAAGCTTCCTTTGCAGTGCAGGCCTTGGCTTTTTCAGGAAACAGCTTGATTTCCAAAAATTTCCCTTCTGAGCTCGTCTTGAAGTCTGCTTTGCTGATTTGCTCATCTATTGAGCCTGGTCTGAGACTGTTATTTGTTGATTTATTGTGATGAAGACATTCTCATTGTGTTTCCCAGAGTTAGTCTTAGCTGAGCGGAACACTCTTTTTACTTCAGTGAGACCGATTTGTCTTGAAGTTTTTCTAATCTATCTTGAACTGACTAGTGAGTTCATTCATTCAAATTTTGTTCAGAGGCTTGATTTCATGTGATTTTTGAGAAAAAAACTGGGAGAGCTTGAGCAGCTTCTTTGCCTCACTCCATCATATTGACTCTACTCCCAGAAGGTTCAGGTTCATTTTAAAAGTAAACATTTTCCAATTTTCGGATGACTTCATGTCTATTAGCATGTTCATACTTGAGATCTATATAATGTATTTGTATATCTTAATTTTGAATAATTTGTATATTAGTGCCCAGAAAGAGATGATATATTTACAAAATATTTTATAGATAGCTAGACTCTTTTAATAAATGATTAAGAAAAATCTTCAATAGCTAAGCTATTTGAAAATTTTCTTCATCCAAGATTTTCATTCTGTTTCTATGAATGTATTTTATTTGGTACATAATGAGATCTTGGAATAAGAACTAAACTGAAGTCATATACCATTTGGAGGTCATTGCTAATGTATATAGACTTTTTTAGGTAGCTGAAAATCAACAGAAAAGGGCCAAAGTCTCCTAGGGAAAAGGAAACCCTCTGACATGTACTATGGAGTATGTTGGAATTATAATAATGGAACATCAAAAGAAACAAGATTATCTACAAGTATGATGGGCAACTAGGAGGTGCAGTGGATGGAGTGTCATTGTTAGACTCGGAAGACTCATTTTCTTGAATTCATATCTGGTCAGCGATGCTTAATAGCTCTGTATCTCTGGACAAATAATTCAACTGTTGGCCACAGTTCCTCATTTGTAAAATGACCTGAAGAAAGAAGTGACAAACCACTCGAGTGTCTCAGCAAAAGATCTCCAAAATGGGATTCCAAAGAGGTGAATGTGACTGAAATGACTGAACAACAATACATGCATAATAGTGAAGAAACTTTTTTTTGTCATATTCTGGTTTCTTAAAAGGATATATTGAGTACTCAGGGGGCTTTACTATAGGTCCTCCATTATCCATTGACTGAAATGAATTTGCTTGATATTTTGATAAATTCTAGAATGCTCTTGTATTAGATTTTTTTCTTTTCATTCTTTGTGTTTCTATTCCCAGTACCTCACACATTGGTTGGAATATAATAAGGACTTAATAAATACTTGCTAATGTAATATTTTTTTTTCCTGAGTCAATTGAAGGTAAGTGACTTACCCAGGGTCACACAACTAGGAAGTGTTAAATGTCTGAAGCCAGATTTGAACTCAGTTTCTCCTGACTTCAGTGTTGGTGCTCTATCCAGTGTACTACCTAGCTGCCCCTGGAATAGTTTCTTTAAGTAATTTTTTGTCATTTAGTACAAGTTGCATTTGTGGATCTGGGGACACTAGGATGTAAAATCTGTTAATTACAAGTAAGATGCAATTGCAAATAATTTGAATAACAAAAAAGAAAGAAAATAGAAAAACAAAATCTATAAACTTTTATGCAATCTGTCCGTTCCTTTTGCAAAATATATTTTAAATTTAAACATTATATAGCTTATTTCTACATATTTGTTTGCATTTTGCCCTCCCACTTCTATTTTATTCTTAACTTCTTGAATCAGCAGCTATCTTTTGCGTCCTTCTGTATCCCTACAATTAGGCACAGTTTCTGGAATATAATAGGAACTTAATATGTTTTGATTAAATAATTTATATAACCCCCTCACCTTGTGGAAAGTTTTGATGTTATGTACCATAAAATGTTTTGAACAATTTTTTAAAAGAGATGTTTTAAACCAAAATTTACAAACTTGTATTTATTCTAATTAGATTTATCTCATTGCTTTGCTAAATCCTGACTGTGAACCAACATATTACCTATCCATATAAAATTTTATTCATCTAAAATTGATAAATAATTCTTTTTATAGATTCATCCAAATCAATAGGGTTTTCAAATAAATTCTGGGTGAAGGTACTTGGAAATAGATTCCTGACATTTTCTATAAGCAGTTCTCAAAGATGTCATTGATCATTAATGAATACATTTGGTGAGCTATCATTTAAGCAAATTTCAATCCATCTAACTTGATTGTCATTAAGCCCATTTTGCTTCAATTTATATACAATCATAGTGGGAGAGCACAGGTAAATGCTTTGATTTATGCCACAATTACAATTATTTTTCCAAAATTTTACCAATATTTCAGCTTAGCTATTCTCTTAGAAAAATAAGAATAGTCTGCTACAGCCTATTAGGAATTTGCTATAATGAGTTTTCATGATTTTTGCTTCATTTTTACATATATATAAGCTATTATTTCAATAACATTTTATGGGATTTTTATTGTGTTAAGATGACAAAATGTTTTAAAGATTTCTCTCTTTAAAATGACATGGCTTTTAATCTAATAATTTTTCTTTAATTTTAAACTGAAAATGTTTTTTTTTTAACAATTTCATTGACTTTTGAGTACTAAAATATTGTTTATCTGGTTCTGGCTATTTGAATTTATTAATAATAGATCTTATCATATCTTCATTGATCTTTTGTACCCAAAGTGGTTTTATTAAATCTAACAGGTTTTCTTTTATTATATATTGTCTAGAAAGACAAATTTATTTTTATTTTGTTATTTCAGTAGTCCCAGATCATAGTCAAACTAGGCTGGAATTCACCAGCATATCAAACTAGGGGCCTAAGGAAAGGAAACATGCTAATATATAAACAACTGATTTAGAGCATCTGACTTGTCTTTCCCAAAATTGCTTTTGATTCAGTAAATCATGGGACAAAAAGTCATAGCTTTTGTATATAAACTGTTTCTACATTGTCTGGCAGAGATATAATGAACTTGCTGCTGACAGCCTTTTAAGTATTAATCAATAGAAAAATTTATTTATTTTTTCTTTTTGATGGGTTGTTAAATTGAGCATGAGAAGTCAAAAATATCAGAAGACCAAAACATTATTTTAAAAGATAAAAAAGTACTTTGTCCATCAACCACTAATATAAGCAGCCACTTTTATTATTTTATTTTATTTTTTTTTTTACTTTTTGCTAAGGCAATTGAGGTTAAGTGACTTGCCCAGGGTCACACAGCTAGGGAATGTTAAGTGTAAGCAGCCACTTTTAATAATTAGTTTTGGAATGTCAGAAAGAGCAAAAGTTCATAGTATAAAAGAAAGTCAGGTTTTCAATTACCAGATTTAAGGAAATAACTGAAAACTGCTGTAACATTTTTGTCAGGTAAAGCTTATTTGTAACTGTCAAAGTGAACACTGAAGGCATCTGAGAAATACTGTGAAAGAAAGAGATAACAATAGGTGTTTTTGTAGTGACCTGCAGGGAGGATACAGTAATAGCTATATAATATAACCTCTTTGAGTTAGAATTTACTAATTTATATTTTTTTTATGCAGTGCACCTGTCAGCAAAAGAGATAGATTCAGCATTTATTCCATATGCATAAAACAGGTAGGTGGTAATAGGAAATGGAAAAGGAGAACAACCTTAACCAAATAATGGTTAAAAACAATGTTATAAGGGAAATTATTTTAATTGTCCATAATATTTCAAAGGAAAGCAACAGCGTTTAAGTGGAAATGGGAAAAAAATAAAAGAACATTTTAGGCTAATATACTAATTCTCAATGACTCTCTCTCTCTCTTTTTTTTTAATATAGCAAACCTGAACTTAAATCATTATGGGGTGGAAAGGCTTAGAAATCACAGTCATTCCAGCGAGACCAGAAGAAGCAAGGGAGGTGACCACACGGCCAGGCTAGTGGGATGACCAGACCTTGCTGCCCCTATTGACCATGCAGCAACACTGGGAGATGCTTCCCAGGAAGTCCAGGAAACTGTATTATGGGACTGCAACTTTTGGGCTGGGCTGCAGTACTTTCATTCCTGTCAGCCAATCTACAAGAGTTTGGCTGGCTGGACCTGCGGGGATGATTGTAAGAATGAATGCATGAAGATTACCATGGGCCTGTACCTTTGGAAAGGTTACAAAGTTTCCCTGTTGCATGGTAAGTGGCCCTTCTCTTGGTTCCTTTTCTTCCAAGAACTAGCCACAGTTATCTCCTTCTTCCTCAATGATTTAGCCAACCTGGTCTTGCTCAATTGATATTAGATGTCTGTGCCAGCTTCCTCCCCTATGTACCAAATCTGTGGCTTATGTCTGAGTCTTGCTTAATCCCTGGTTATGGTCTGGTCTTTCCCATAAGGGACATGAGCCTACACTGAGAAAAAGGCTTATTTCTGGGCCTTCAGAGTGATTCTGCATTGATCTATCTGTTCTGGGTGAGGACCCTGGGGCTACAATGCCCAAATGTTACCAGTGCCAGAGGGATTGGGGTGGGGGAGGTTCTCACTGATATTGATAGCAGCCCAAATCTGAGCCTGGTCCACTTGGACTACAGCTACAATATGATGGTCAATGTTTTAATGGGCTTGATTAATCGGATGTGAGCTGGTGACTTTGGAACCAGCCTCAGTTGCCTCACATGTGAAGTGCTATGTGTTGATGGTCCTAATGCAGGGGCTTTCCTTCCATCTTCTGAGTCTTGGATGCTTGGCCATCTGGCATATCAGTGCCATTCTCATTCGCTTCCTCTTCTTCATTTTTCTGATGAATAATAGTCTGTCTTTACCTTCCCAAAGCCACCCCAGTACCCCCAAGTGTGGTTTGAAGAGGCTGGGTAGAGCACTACTTTACCCTGGCTTCAGGGTTGTTGGGAAATGCTGTCTTTATTTGTCCTTGATCTCGAAGAGAACCATGGCATCATGCATCCATTTTGACCTTATTTTGTTATGGACTGTGAGACGTAGGTCTATGCTGAATTTTTGACATATTATTTTCCAGTTTTCCCAACAATTTTTGTCAAATAGTGAGTTTTTATTTCAGAAGCTGGAGTTTGGGGGTTTATCAAATATTAGATTGCTATAGACCTTAATTATTATGTCTTGTGTATTTAATTTATTCCACTGACCCACCATTCTACTTTTTATCCAGTACCAAATGGTTTTGATGACAACTGCTTTATAATATACTTTTGGGTTTGGTACTGCTAAGCCACCATCTTTTGTATTCTTTTCATTAAGTCTCTTGATATTCTTGAACTTTTGTTCTTCCAAATGAATTTTTAGTGGTTACTTTCTAGTTCTATAAAATGTCTTGGCAGTATGATTGGTATAGTACTGAACAAGTAGATCAATTTAGACAGAATTGTCATTCTTATTATATTGGCTTGGCCTAGCCATGAAAAATCAATATTTTTCCATAGTTAAGATCTGACTTTATTTGTGTAAGAAGTGTTTTATAATTGTGTTCAAAATGTTCTAGGGTTTGTCATGGCAGATAGACCACCAAATATTTTATTTGGTCTACTTTTTTTTCCCCTGTGGCAATTGGGGTTAAGTGATTTGCCCAGAGTCACACAGCTAGGAAATGTTAAGTAGTCTGATGCCAGATTTGAACTTAGGTCTTTGGGACTTCAAGGCTGGTGCTCTATCCGCTGTGCCACCTAGATATTCCTATAATAATTTTTAATGGAATTTCTCTTTCTATCACTTGCTGATGGACTTTGTCAGTAATAAAGAAATGCTGATGGCTTGTGTGGGTTTATTTTATATCCTGCAATTTTGCTAAAGCTGTTAATTGTTTCCAATAGGTTTTTGGATGATTTTCTGATTCTCTAAGTATATAATGATATCATTTGCAAAAGTTATAGTTTTATTTCCTCATTGTCTATTCTAATTCTTTTAATTTATTTTTCCTTTATTTCTAGTACAATGCTGAATAATAGTGGTGATAATAGATATCCTTGTTTCACCTCAATCTTATTGGGAATGTGTCCAGCATGTCTCCAATGCAAATAATTCTTAGTGTTTTTAATAGGATTTTGCAAAACTTTGTCTGCATCTATTTAGATTATCATATGATTTCTGCTGGCTTTATTATTGTTAGTTAAACAATGATAATATTTTTCCTGTTACTGAAACAACCTGCATTCCTGATATAAATTCCATTTGATTATAATGCATTATCCTGTTGATAAATTGGTGTAATTGCTTTGCTAATATTTTATTTAACATTTTTGTATCAATATTAAGTAGGGAGATTGGTCTGTATTTTTCTTTCTCTGTTTTGATTCTTCGTGGTTTAGATATCAGTACCTCATTTGTTACATAAAAAGAATTTGGCAGTACTCCTTTACCTGTTTTTCCATATAGTTTACATAGTATTGGTATTCATTTTTCTTTAAATATTTCATAGAATTTACTTGTGAATCCATCTGGCCTTGGAGATTTTTCCTTGGGGAGTTCATTAAAATCTTGTTCAATTTATTTTTCTAATATGGGAGCATTTAAGTAATTTATTTCCTTTTCTGTTAATCTAAGCGATTTATATTTTTTAAATATTCATAATTTTCAGTTAGATTTTCAAACTTTCTGCCATACAGTTGGGCAAAATTGCTCCTAATTATGGTTTTAGTTTCTTTAATATTGGTGGTAAGTTTACCCTTTTTATTTTTGATGCTGATGATTTAGTTTTTTCATTTCTTTTTCTAATTTAAGTAACCAAGTGCCTGCATATTGTTTTTTTATAAAACCAACTCTTAGTATTCTTTATTAGTTGAATAGTTTTCTTATTTTCATTTTTATTAATCTCACCCTTGAGTTTCAGAATTTCTAATTTGGTATTTAATTGGGATTTTTAAATTTTTCTTTTTCTAGTTTTGTATGCCCAATTGATTTACCTCTTCCTTCTCTATTTTGTTAATGCAATTATTTGGAGATAAAATTCCCCTGAGAACTGCTTTGACTGCATCCCATATGTTTTGGTATGTTATCTCATTGTTGTAATTTTCTTGGATTAAATTATGAATTGTTTCTTGATTTGTTGTTTTACCCATTTATTCTTTAGAATAAAATTATTCAATTTCTAACTGGTTTTTCATCTATCTTTCTCTGTCCTCTTTTAAAGCATAATTATTTGTTCATTGTAGTCTGAAAAGAAAGCATTCACTATTTTTGCCTTTCTCCATTTGATTGTGATGTTTTTATGCTATAATACATAGTCAATTTTTGTGTAAGTACCATGTACTGCTAAGAAAAAGATTTATTCTTTTGTCTCCCTATTTAGTTTTCTACAGATGGTTATTATATCTAGGTTTTCTAGGATTCTATTAACCTCCCTAGTTTCATTCTAGCTTATTTTGTGGTTAGATCTGTCTGATTCTGAGAGGGGTATGTTGAGGTCCCCCACTATTATAGTTTTGCTATCTATTTCTTCCTGAAACTGGCTTAAAAATCTTCTTTAGGAATTTGACTGCTGTATCACTTGGTGTATACACATTTAGCTTCATAGTTTAAGGTAACCTTTATCAAGATCTACTTTTCTTCCTTATCTCTTTTAACAAGAATTATTTTGACTTTTGCTTTATCTGAGATCAGAATTGCTACCCCTGCTTTTTGTATTTAAGCTGAAGCATCATAAATTGTGTTCCAACCTTTTACCTTTGTACTGTATTTGTCTCTGTGTGTCAAATGTGTTTTTTTTGTAAACAACATATTGTAGAATTCTGGTTTTTAATCCATTCTACTATTCATTCCTGTATCATGGGAGAGGTCATCCTGTTCACATTCAAAGTTATGATTACAAACTATGTATTTTCCTCCATCTTACTTTCTCTTCTGTATATACTTTTGTTCTCTTTCCACCCTGTCTTTAGTCAACTTTTTCACCCACTTCACCCACTATATTTTCTCCTATCACACCTCCCCTGAAGTGAAATCTTCTTCAAAAACATTTGCTGTAAGAATTATTTTGTAGCTTTATGTTTTTTTTTTTTTTTGTAATCTTGGTTACATTGATTTTCTGCAAAAACATTTTAATGTCACCGAAATTATCCATTTTGCATTTTATAAGTTTTTCTGTCTGCTGTTTGGTCATAAATTCTTCACTTATGTACACATCCAACAGGCAAATTGTTGCTTGATCTCCCAATTTGATTATGGCATCATCCTTTTTGTCTAAATCATGTATCCATTTTGACCCTTTCTTGGTATATAGTGTGAGATATTGGTCAATCCTTACTTTTTTGCACAATATTTTTGAATTTTCCCATCATTATTTGTAAAATAATGAATTATTTTTTAACAAGTTGGAGTGTTTGATTACTGTAGTCATTGACTTCTGCACCTTGTGTATCTAACATTTCACCATTAATCTATCATTTTGTTTTTTAGCCATTACCAAATAGTTTTCATGACTGCCAAATTCTAATATAATTTTAGATTGGGAACAACTTATTTTGTCAACTTATTTTGCATGTGTGCTGAGGAAATTGGGGTTAAGTGACTTGCCCAGGGTCACACAATTAGGAATTGTTAAGCATCTGAGGCCAGATTTGAACTCAGATACTCCTGATGTCAGGTCTGGTGCTCTATCCACTGCACTATCTAGCTGCCCCTTATTTTTCACTTTAAAAAGTATTACTTTGGGCAGCTAGTTGGCGCAGTGGACAGAGCACCAGCCCTGAAGTCAGGAAGACCTGAGTTCAAATCTGGTTTCAGATACTTTAATATATTTATACAATTCTCTTCCTGCACAAAAGAAATTAGATCAAAAAAGAGAGTAAATGCGTAAGAAAACAAAATGGAAGCAAACAACTAAAAGAGTGAGAATGTTATGTTGTGATTCACATTCAGTTCCCACAGTCCTCTTTGTGAGTGTAGATGGTCTCTTCATCACAAGATCATTGGAACTGGCATCAATCATCCCATTGTTAGAAAGAGTCATGTTCATCAGAATTGATCGTCTTATAATATTGATGTTGTGTATAATGATCTCCTTCTGCTCATTTCACTTAGCATCAGTTCAAGTAACTCTCCAGGCCTCTCTAAAATCACCTGTGTTTGGAGGTCAAATTTTTGGTTCAGATCTAGTCTTTTCATTGGAAATAGGTGAAATTCACCTATATCATTGAAAATCCATTTTCTTCTCTGAAAGATAGTGCTCATTTTAGCTGGGTAGCATATTCTTGTCTGTAATCCAAATTGCTTTGCTTTTTGGAATAGCAGATTCCAGGCCCTTGGAATCTTTAAGTTGGAAGCTGCTAGATCCTGGGTAGTCCTGATTGTGGCTCCTCAGTTTTTTAAATTGTTTCTTTCTTGCAATATTTTTTTCCTTCCTGCGATAATTCTGAAATTTAGCCACAATATTCCTTGGGGATTTAATTTTGGGGTCTCTTTCACAAGGTAATCAGTGAATTCTTTCTATTGCTATTTTACCAACTGATTCTAAAATATCAGGGCAGTTTTATGATTTCCTGTAAGCTAGTGTCTAGTTTTTTTTTTCTTTTTTGGGTTTTTTTTTTTTTGGTTTTGTTTTGTTTTTGTTGTTTATCATGGCTTTCAGAAAGTTCAATAATCTTTAGATTGTCTCTCTTATATCTATTTTCCAGGTCAGTTTAGTGTATTATTTTCTTCAGTTACCTTTTTTAGCTCCTTTTGTAATTGTGCAATTGATTTTTTTTGTAGATTGAATTGTTTTTCCATTTCATTTTTTTTCCAGTGATTTGATGTCTTTTTCATATCTTTTTTGTAGGGCATTATATGCTTTTTCCATTCCTACTTGTAATGATTTCATTTCATTTCCACATTTTCCTTGTAACTGTCTATTAAAATTCTTTATGCAATCTTACAAGAAAGCCTTTTGAAATGGGGCCTAGCTTATGTCTCCCATTGGGGCTTCCTTCATCTGGAGTTGCTTTGCCTTTAGGAACCTAAGAATTTGAGGTATGTTCTTCTCTTTCTCCATAAAAGCTGTCTGTAGTGAGAGTTCTTTTTGGTTTTTTATTCATTTTTAAGGCCTGAGATCTGTTCAATGCAAAGGAGTGATAGCTGCTTTAATTTGCCCTGGGGCAGTTCTGCTGATTGATTTCTGGTGCTGGGTTATCATATCTAGGTCCAGTGTTCCTCCTGAGCTCAGTGGTTTACAATTTAACTTTTACAAAAGGCAAATCTGCCAAACCACCTGCTTGCAACCAAGACAGAGTGGCCTAAGTGGCTCAGAGAATATTCCCAGGTGTTTAGAAACTGCAACTCTCTAACTTTTGGCCCCAGCTTCTTGCCCCAGTTTCTGTGTGCTGAGGTCTGGTCTCTTCAGACTTTCCCCCGCCTGTTTGAAACAAATCTGTTCTGAAGTTCTTCCAAGGTAACTTCCTAAGAACTATTTGTACTCCATATATTTCTGGATTCTTTGATTCCCAAACCAGTTTAGAACATTAATTTGCTGGTGATTTGAGAGGAGATCAGAGTAAGTTACAGAGAGCCATGTCTGTTCTCTGCCATCTTGACTCTGCCCATTCTCTCCATCCAAATTTTCCATGTATCCTGCTGAGAAAAAAAGTACATTCCTTTCTATTTCCATTCAATTTTCTCCAGAAGTCTACTGTATCTAACTTTTCTAAAATTCTATTAATGTCCCTAATTTATTTCTTATTTATTTTGTGGTTAGATTTATGGGTAGATTTATGTAGTTCAGAGAGGGTAAGGTTCAGGTTCTCTACTATAATAGTTTTGCTATTTTTCTTTTTATAACTTACTTAACTTCTCTAAGAATTTGGATGCTATACCATTTGTTACATGTATGTGTATCATTGATATTATTTCATTTTTTGTTACATTTAACAAGATATACTTTCCTTGTTTATCTTTTTAATTAGATCTATTTTTGTGATTACTTTGAGATCAAGATCTTTATTCCTGCTTTTTTTCCCTTCATATGAAGCATAATATATTGTGCTCCAGCCTTTTATCTTACATTGTATGCATCTCTCTGCTTCAAATATGTTTCTTGTAAATAGCAAAATATAGGATTATGGTTTTTAATGCACTCTCCTATTGGCTTCTGTTTCATGGTTCAATTCTTCACCTGATTCACATTTAGTTATGATTACTATGTATTTCCCTCTAACCTTTCTTCTCTCAATATCTATTTTTATCTTTTCATCTTGTCCCTCATTACTAATGTTTTACTTTTCATTACTGTTTGCCTCAATCTATCCTCACTTCCATTATCCCTCTCCTTTCTTCCTCAATTCCCCTATCCCTGCCTCCTCTTCTATCCCCCTCTTCTATTCTCTTTCTTCTTTCTCCTTCTTCTTCCATATAAAATAAGATAAATTTTTGCCTTTGTTGTCATACTCAACTGATTATATATATATTATTGTCAATTTTAGCCAAATCAGATGATATTAAGATCCAACAATGTTCACCCTCTATCTTGGTTCTCTCTAATCTATTAGGTCTAGTTTGTCTTTTTATTTATTATTATTATTTACTCAGTTTCCCTTCCCTTTTCCCTTTTCCCAGTAAAATTCTTTACCCACTCCTTAATTTCTTTTTTTTTTACATCTTTACATTAAAGTCAACTTATACCTAAATACTCTATGTATATCCCTTCTAACTACCCTAATAAAGATACATTTCTCAAGAGTTACAATGATCATCTTCCCTTTTATGGATAAAACTAATTTAATCTTTGAATAACATTTTTTAATCTTTCCTTTGTACCTTTTTATGCTAGTATTTAAAGACAATTTTTTTGTTTAATTCTTGATATTTTATTAGAAATGATTGACAATACCTATTTCATTGAATGTCCATTCTGTCCTCTGGGGGAAAAATCTTAATTTTGCTGGGTAACTTGGTGATAATACAAGATCCTTTTTCTTCTGGTATATTGTATTCCCGATCCTCAGATTCTTTAATGTAGACACTGCTCAATCTTGGGTAATTCTTACTCTGTTTATTCAGAATTTTCATTTTTCCTTCCAGCTGCTTGCAATATTTGCTCCTTTACCTGAAAATTCTGGAACTTGGTTACAATATATGCTTGGAGTTTTAATTTTGGAAACTCAGGAGTTTATGAGTGGATTTTTTCAATGACTTTTTTGCCCTATCATTCTAGGATGTCAGGGAAATTTCTTATTTTTTTTTTGAATTTTTTTCAAAGCTTTTTAATTTCCAAACTATATGCATGGATAATTTTTCAACATTAACCCTTGCAAAACTTTGTGTTCCAATTTCCCACCCTTCCCCCAACTCCTCCCCTAGATAGCAAGTAATCCAGTATATGCTAAACAAGGTAAAAATATATGTTTAATCCAATATGTGCATACACATATATTTTATATATACACATATGCAGGTATATATGTATATATAATATATATATGTATGTATAAAATTTTCTTGCTGCACAAGAAAAATCAAATGAAAAAAAATGAGAAAGAAAACAAAATGCCAGCAAACAAAAATAAAAAGAGTGAAAACACTATGTTGTGATCCACACTCAATTTCATGGTCCTTTTTCTCGGTATAGATGGCTCTCTTAATCACAAGATCATTGAAACTGTCCTGGATCATCTTGTTGTTTAAAAGAGCTAAATCTATCAGAATTGATTGTTATATAATATTGCTGTTGCCATGTAAAATGATCTCCTGGTTTTGCTCATTTCATTTAGCATCAGATCATGTAAGTCTCTCCAGACTTCTGGTGATTGTTTCTTATACAACAATAATATTCTATAGCATTCATATACCATAAATTATTCAGTCTCCAACTGATAGACATTTACTCAGTTTCCAGTTTCTTGCCACTACAAAAAGACTGCCACAAACATTTTTGCACATGAGGGTCCCTTTCTCTCCTTTAAGATCTCTTTGGGATATAAGCCCAAAAGAGACACTATTGGATTAAGAGTATACACATTTTGATAGCCCTTTTGGGAAAGTTCTAAATTGCTCTCTAGAATGGTTGGATCCAGAATGGTTTACAACTCCATCAACAATGTATTAGTGCCTCAGTTTTCCCACATCCCCTCAAACATTTGTCATTATCTTTTCCTGTCATCTTAGTCAAATTGAGGGGTATGTAGTAGTACCTCCGAGTTGTCTTAATTTCATTTCTCTTATCAATAGTGATTTAGAGCACTTTTTCATATGACTAGAAATTTTAATTTTTGTAAAGATAAATTTTCTGTTCATATCCTCTGACCATTTATCAATTGGAGAATGGCTTGAATTCTTATAAATTTGAGTTTATTCTGTATCTATTTTAGAAATGAGGACTTTATCAAAACCTTTGAATGTAAAAAGCTTCCCTTCTAATTTTGTATGCATTACTTTTGTTTGTACAGAGGGTAGAGCCAAGATGGTGAAGAGCAGACATGACTTTCTGTGACTTCTGACTTTCTCTCAAACAAACAGTAGATTGAGCCTCTAAACTGGTTTTGGAGTAATAGAAATCACACTTCCACACACTTACAGAAGAAGATACTTTGAAGAACTTCAGAACAGATCTGTTTTAAACAGACACCAAGACAATCTGCTGAGCCCAGACCACAGCACAGGGAACCCAGTGCAAAAAGCTGGGGCAAGGAGTTAAGAGTGCTTCAGCTTGCACGCACCTGGGAATCTTCTGTGACCCTCTTAGGCTACTATGTCCTGGTTGCAAGTGGGTGATCTTGTAGATTTTCTACAAAAGGCACATTCTAAATCATTGAGCTCTGTAAGAACTTGAAACTTAGCCTTGATTACCAGCACTGGATGTCAATCAGCAGAACTGCCCCAGGGCAAACTAAAGCAGCTATTGCTCCTCCTTGTATTAAGAGCAGACCTCAAGTCTTTAAAAAAGAGCAAAAAATAATTCTGACCATATACAGCTTTTATGGAGAGAGAGAAGAATAGACTTCAAATCCTGAGGTTCCAAAAGAAAAATCAACTCCAGATGAAGCCCCAAAGGGAAATATGAGGTGGTGCCCATTTCACAAGGCTTTCATGGAAGATTTCATCAAGGATCTTAAAAGAGAGTTAGAAGAAAAATGGGGAAAGGAAATGAAGTCTTTACAGGAAGGGATAGGAAAAGGATATAACTCCTTAAAAATAGATATGATGAAATGGAAAAAGCATATAAATTCCTACAAAATAGATATGAAAAAGATACCAATTCAGTGAAAAACAAAATTTGTGAAATGGAAAAACAATGCAACGAACAAAAAAATTCAATTGGCCAAATACAAAAGGAGATTAAAAAAGGTTACTGCACTATGACCAAGTAGGATTTATACCAGGAATGCAGGACGGGTTCAATATTAGGAAAACTATCAGCATAATCAATTATATTAATAGCCAAACTAACAAAAACCATATGATTATCTCAATAGATGCAGAAAAAGCATTTGATGAAATCCAACACCCATTCCTATTAAAAACACTGAGAGTATAGGAATAAATGGGGTTTTCCTTAAAATGATTAGTAGCATCTACTTAAAACCATCAGCAAGCATCATATGTAATGGAGACAAACTAAAACCATTCCCAGTAAGATCAGGAGTGAAACAAGGCTGACCACTGTCACCATTACTATTTAATATTGTATTAGAAATGTTAGCTTTGGCAGTAAGAGAAGAAAAAGAGATAAAAGGAATTAGAGTAGGTAATGAAGAATCCAAATTATCACTCTTTGCAGATGACATAATGGTATACTTAGAGAACCCTAGAGACACAACTAAAAAACTAATAGAAACAATTCACAACTTTAGCAAAGTTGCAGGATTCAAAATAAATCTACATAAATCACCACAATTTTTATATATTACCAGCAAAGTTCAGCAGCAAGTGATACAAAAAGAAATTCCATTCCAAATAACGGATGATAGGATAAAATATTTGGGAATCTATCTGCCAAGGAAAAGTCAGAAACTATACGAATTAAATTACAAAACACTTTCCACACAAATAAAATCAAACCTAGTCAAATGGAAAAACATTAAGTGCTCATGGGTAGGTTGAGCGAATATAATAAAAATGACTATAGTACCCAAACTAATTTACTTATTTAGTGCCATACCAATCAAATTCCCAAGAAATTATTTTACAGATCTAGAAAAAATTGTAGCAAAGTTCATTTGGAAGAAGAAAAATTCAAGAATTTCAAGGGAATTAATGAAAAAAAAAAGGCAGATGAAGGTGGCCTTTCTATACCTGATCTAAAACTATATTATAAAGCAGCGGTCATCAAAACCATTTGGTACTGGCTGAGTAATAGAGCAGTTGATCAGTGGCATAGGATAGGATATCAGGACAATCTAGGCAATAACTTTAACAATTTAGTCTTTGATAAACCCAAAGACCCCAGCTTTTGGGATAAGTACTCACTATTCAGCAAAAACTGCTGGAAAAATTGGGAACTAGTGTGGAAGAAATTAGGGCTTGACCCACACCAAACACCACATACCAAGATAAGATCTAAATGGGTTCATGACCTAGATATAAAGAGTGATATTATAAGCAAATTAGAGGAACATAGGATAGTTTACCTCTCAGACCTGTGGAGATGGAATAAATTTATGTCCAAAGAAGATCTGGAACTCTTAATTGAATGGGGACAAACTAGAAGCATTCCCAATAATATTAGGAGTGAAATAAGGTTGCCCACTATATCCATTACTATTCAATATTGTTTTAGAAATGTTAGCTTTCCAATAAGAGAAGAAAAAGAGGTTAATAGAATTAGAGTAAATAATGAAGAAACCAAATTATTATTCTTTGCTGATGATATGATTGTATAACCCTAGAGAATCAACTAAAAAACTGGTAGAAATAATTCATACCTTTAGCAAAGTTGCAGGATACAAAATGAATCCACATAAATCATCAGTATTTTTATTACCCAAGGCAGCAAGAGATACAAAAAGACATTTCATTCAAAATAAGTGTTGATAGTATAAAATATTTGGGAATATATCTGCTAAGGGGAAGTCAGGAATTATATGAACACAAGTCTAAAACACTTTCCACACAATCCATTTTGACATAAAAAGTGTCATTATAAGCAAATTAGAAGAATATAGGATAGCTTACCTCTCAGATCTGTGGAAAAAGGCAAAAATTTACGTTCAAAGAAGTACTGGAACTCTTAATTAAAGACCAGATAGATAACTTTGAGTATATTAAGTTAAAAAATTTTGTTTAAGCAAAATTAATGCAGACCAAATCACAAGGGAAGCAATAAATTGGGATAAACATTTTTACATTTAATGATTCTGATAAATGTCTTTTTTTAAAACATATATATAGAAAACTGACTCGAATTTATAAGAATTCATGCAATTCTAAAGTTAATAAATGGTCAAAAATATGAACAGATAATTTTCAGATAAAGAAATTAAAACCATTTCTAATTATATGAAAAAAATGATCTAAATCACTTCTGATCAGAGAAATGCAAATTAAGACAATGCTGAGACAGCACTACACACCTCCGAGACTGGCTAAAATGGCAGGAAAAGATAATGATGAATGTTGGAGGGTATGTGAGAAAATCGGGACACTAATACATTGTTGGTGGAACTATGAAGGAATCCTTCCATTCTGGAGAGCAATATGGAACTATGCTCATAAAGTTGTCAAATTGTTCATACCCTTTGATCCAGCAATTTTTCTACTGGTCTTGTATCCCAAAGAGATTTTTTTAAAAGCACTTTATTTACAAAACATATGCATAAATAATTTTTCAACATTGACCCTTGCAATGCCTTCTGTTTACAATTATCTCCTCCTTCCCTCCACACCCCCTCCTAAATGGCAGGTGATCCATTACATGTTAAATATGTTAAAATATATGTTAAATGCAATATATGTATGTATATTTATTCTGTCATATTGCTGCACAAGAAAAATCGCATCAAGAAGGGAAAAAAAAACTGAGAAAGAAAGCAAAATGCTATCAAACAACAGAGAGTGAGAATACTATGTTGTGGTCCACACTCAGTTCCCCCAGTCCTCTTTCTGGATGTAGATGGCTCTCTTCATCACTGAACAACTGGAATTGGTTTGAATCCAAAGAGATCTTAAAGGAGGCAAAGGGACGCACATGTGCAAAAATGTTTGTGGCAGTCCTTTTTGTAGTGGCAAGAAATTGGAAATACAATGGATGCCCATTAGTTGGAGAATGGCTGAATAAATTATGGCATATAAATGTTATAGAATATTATTTTTTACAAGAAACGAGCAGGAGGTTGATTTTAGAGAGGTCTGAAGAGACTTACATGAAATGAGCAGAAAATGGAGCTCATTATAATTGGTAACCAATATTATACGATTATCAATTCTGATGAACATGACTCGAATAATGAGATGATTGATGCAAGTTCCAATGATCTTGTGATAAAGAGAACCAATTAAACATAGATATAGAAACTGTGGATCATAACATAATATTGTCAAATTTATTATGTTCACTTATATTTTCTTTTCTTATTTGTTTTCTTTCCTTTTTGATCTGATTTTTCTTGTATAAGAAGAGAATTATATAAGTATGCTTACACATATTGGATTTAACATGTATTTTAACTTGTATAACATATATTGGATTGCTTGCAACTAGGGGAGGGAGTAGGGGGAAGTAGGAGAAAATCTGAAACACAAAGCTGTTCAAGGGTCAATGCTGAAAAATTATTTGTGCATATGTTTTGAAAAAGAAAACTTTAAAAAGTTGAATGTTGAAAATTATCTATGTTTATGTTTTGAAAATATACAGTTTTAATCAAAAAAGTAATGACATATTCTTAATCTTCAACTGACAAATCAAATCCTCCCACATGAAAACAAAGAAGTAAAGTAACAAAAATTTATAATTTTCTCATACAATTCTTCTATAATTATCTCATACAAGAGACTAATAAAGGCCCTCCAAATGTGGCCTGGACAGAATTTTCTGTTTCCCTTTCTATCCATTTCTCTATAGGTACCTGTACCACAGGCAAGTCCCAGAAATGTTTTATAAGTCTGTATTCCAAATGATACTGCAAATTTTCTTCATTGGATTCTAACCTAAGGACATTTCCACTTGAATGGCAAAGTTTCTCTATAAGAATATGCTTTGAATTAGACATCTTCTTAGAAAATGAGGTGACATAAATACTGGAAAAGTGTTAAGCTACACACAATAGGGGATAGGTCTTTAGGGTTAATTAGGCCTGGAAGCATCCCCTATCTTTGGCATTTATTATTTGGCATTTATTAAGGATCTCAGGAAACCCCTATGGATTCACAAATGAGATGAGAATTTTAGGATTTTGTAAACTGATAAAAAATGAAGATTAATGACAGCATATTATAGAGAAACTACTAGTCATCACAGTTTTAGGGATAGAAAATCAATACTTCTTCTATAAGCCCCATTACTCATACTTACACAGGATTTGGCAATAAAAGTATTTATTATTTAGATATTCAGTGAATCAACTTATACAAAATGGCAAAAATCATCTCAAAAATCACTGCCTTTGATGTTAAGGAAATACATTAGAAAAACTGAGTATGTACATACTTATTTTCCTCTCTCATGAATTTAAAAGAATAAGAAAGTTATCCAATGAGCTTGGCATGCTTTGTGTAGCAGACTTCAATTGGAATAAATAAATAAATAAAACTTCTCTTAGATGCTATGGATGGCATTCTGACTCCTGTATGAGTTAGATCAAATGCTTTCTAAGTTGCTAGCAAAATCAATCTGTGTCTATGTTTCAGCCTCAGAGCACCTATTCCAGAAAACATCTGGACATGGGAAATTATCATCTTGCTTCAAGTAATTGACATTGTAAAGTGATTGGAAACAATTTTCAATAGCAAATGTCAGATATTCTGTCAAATGTAGACATAGATTTCCTTTCCCCATTTTCCCTCTATTACTTTTTCATTATATAAATTCTGGGATTCCTCTCTCCTAAAGCTGATTCCATAACAGGAATAATCCTTCTTCTTGTTTATAAGCAAAATGCTGTTACCATTCTCTCTCATCAAACTCTTCCCCACCTGGTACATCTTCTATTACATCAAAAAATTCAGACAGTACTTCACTTACTGCTTTCATATCAGACTGTATCTGATGCAGAATATTTGCATTCTACTCCTTCAAATGATAAAAAGTCATTTTTTCCTTTACTTAACTATGGAAAGAATGAATGAATAAAAAAGCTTTTTATAACTTTGTTAAGTCCTCGACTCTGTGCTAAGCATTGAAAATACAGGTAAATAAGAAAAGACAAATTTTGGCCTCTAGGTTACATTATACACAGAAAGTAGTAGACAGAAAAGGATATTTTAATTTTCAAAGTTATAGACATAGTGAGTAGAACACTAAGGGAGTTAACTGACATATTCCTTTTAGGATAACTGACCAAAGTCATTTAATTATTATTCCAGAAAGCAGAGGAAAAGTAATAAACAGATGGTACAGTTGTGGTAGCATTGTAATTGGTGAGATAGTGAGAAAGTGGAATTAATATGCTGAAGTTTGGGTCAGCATATATATAGAGAACATGTCAAGGTTGTTAAAAAAGGCTAGGAGATGGGGAACTCATGTCCCTATATCAGTGTGACACTTATTAGTAGTGCAACTCAAGGCATGTCAATTATATCTCTCAAATCAATCTCCTGTACAAAATAGAGATAATACATATGCTATACCAACTTTTCAGTGCTGTTCTTTTGCTCTCTCCTTTTCAGATTCTTTTTTTGTGTTGTTTTACCCCATCAGATTGTAATTTCCTTAAGAATAGGAAGTATGTTTAATTATTTTTTTTTGTATTTATATCCCTAAATCTCAGCAAAGAGCCTGATACATAATGGGTGCTTAAAAATGCTTATTGAGAAAATGAGTTTATGTACATCACTGTTATTATGAAGTATCCTGCATGCTACTATGTGGCTTTTATTCACATTTGTTTTCATTCCTCTTATTTTATTCCTTCACAATGTAACATTTCCTTCTATATAAAAGTAAAGTTAATTTCTCAAATACCTCCCTCCAGAATTCAATTGGAAAATAGTTTCTGAAAATTATTATTTTCTTTGATTTTCTTAATTAGATAGAATTACAAAATAGCATTAGTATAAAACATGGGGAAGTGATAAGTATAAGTAAACAAACAACTGTATTTAAACAACTATTTAAGAATTTAACCAATCACAAAATTCTTTGCAATGCCATTATTTTAAAATATCAACTTTAGCCCTACCAACAAAAATAATGCTATTAAAAAGAAGTGATTAAAACAACAAAAATAATCTTAGAAGGTTACATTCTTGTTATTATTGAATGGTTTATGCTCATTTTAATTTGTTTTGAAAGATTCCTTTAGGGGCCACCTAGATGGTGCAATGGAGAGTATTGGTCCTGGTTTCAGCAGGACCTGAATTCAAATCCTAACTCTGACATTTAGCACTTACTAGCTATGTGACCCTGGGCAAGTCACTTAACCCCAATTGCCTTGCAAAAACAAATTGATTAATAAAAAAATAATTTGAAAAAAGAAAGATTCCGTTAAAAATTTGAATAAAGTTCCTTGAAAAATCCTTTCTAATCTAAGAAAATGTTCACAAATATCCTTTCACAATTTTATGACAAGAAATTAACAAGGTACCACCTGTTCTAGGGCAAAAAAAGAACAATCATGTTATTTAGCCATGTATGAAGGAGAGTAGAATACATACAAAATTAATGCTGTGATGGTGCAGATATTATGAAACTGTCTGTTCATATCATTGACCATTTATCGATTGGAAAGTGGCTTGAATTCTTATAAATATGAGGCAATTCTCTATATATTTTAGAAATGAGGCCTTTATGATTTCCCAATTTATTGCTTACTCCTAATCTTGTCTGCATTAGTTTTGTTTGTACAAAAACTTTTTAACTTAATATAGTCAAAATTATCTATCTGGTGTTCAATTAAGAGTTCCAGTTCTTCTTTGGACATAAATTTATTCCATCTCCACATGTCTGAGAGGTAAACTATCCTATGTTTCTCTAATTTGCTTATAATATGACATTTTATATCTAAATCACGAACCCATTTAGATATTATCTTGGTATGTGGTGTTAGTTGTGGGTCAAGCCCTAATTTCTTCCATACTAGTTTCCAATTTTTCCAGCAGTTTTTGTTAAATGGTGAGTACTTGTCCCAAAAGCTGGGGTGTTTGGGTTTAGGATACAAGCCCACTAGAAACATTGCTGGAGCAAAAAGTATGCCCAGTTTGATAGCCCATTGGGCATAGTTCCAAATTGCTCATCAGAATGGTTGAATCAGTCCATAGTTCCAACAGTAAGGTATTAGTGGCTCAGGTTTCCCACATCCTCTCCAACATATGTCATTTTATTTTCCTGTTATTTTACTTAGTTTGAGAGATGTGGAGTAGTATCTGCAAATTGTCGTAATTTGTATTTTTCTCTGACAAATAGTGATTTACAGCACCTTTTCATATGACTAGAAATGGTTTCAATTTTTTCATCTAAAATTTGCCTGTTTTGGGCAGCTAGGTGGCGCAGTGGTTAGAGCACCAGCCCTGAAGTCAGGAGGACTTGAGTTCAAATCTGGTCTCAGACACTTCCTAGCTGTGTGACCCTGGGCAAGTCACTTAACCCCAGTTGCCTCAGCAAAAAGCAAAAAAAAAAAAATAATAATAAAATAAAATTTGCCCGTTCATATCATTTGACCATTTATCAATTGCAGAATGGCTTGAATTCTTCTGAATTAGAGACAATTCTCTATATATTTTAGAAATGAGTCTTTCATCAGAATCCTTGAATGTAAAAATGTTTTCCCAGTTTATTGCTTCCCTTCTAATCTTGTCTATATTGTCATCAGGTTCCCTCTAGGCTGAAGGGTCTTATAAGTCATTCAGAGTTCCCTCACTTTCTGTGGCCCTCCACACCCTTGACACAAATGTGCCAAGGGACACATTTCTCTCTGTATTGTTTCAGCCACTAATTAGGGAAGGCTTACATTTAAAATATGTTCTACAAAATAAATGAATGTTTGATTATGAATATTTATCCATATTATTGAGTAAGATCTAGCATAGACCAGTAACATCCCATCATAACAAGTATTTCAATTACTGTGATGAAAACATCAACTTTCTTCTTGATCTGTGTTGGTTGATTTATTTTTATCAGCCCTTATTTCAAAACAAATTTTGAATTCTTCCCTATCTGCTTCAAATTATATTGGCACTTTCTGAGGCTTTTGGAGAAAAGATTTAAACCACATCTTTGCTGGATTCATTGAATAAAACCACAAATAACTAAAATTTCTGCTTTCTTCAAATTTTATCTGTTGTTTACACTTAGCTATGTTATCTCATGGAAGACTTGAAGTAATATATCTTTAAAATTATTTTAGCCTCTGCTTCACTATTTCTAGAAAAAAACATCACTATATGCACTAATTGGATTGTAAATTTTATCTAGTACTGCTCATTTTTAGGATTATTGCAATTAAAAAAGGATAAAAGAGAAGAATGTTCCTAATGAACCATATATTCAATAATACAAAGAAAATATTATTCACAATGTGAGGAAATAATAAATTCAAAACTAACCAATAAAACAAGGACAATGATGTTTATTTTTCTTAGGAATTACATTTAAAAATTCAGAAATGTTGAATGCTAAAATCAAGCAATTGTAGATAGTTAGAGGAAAGTCAAAACAAAAAAAAACCCCAGAAAATTATCTTTCATTTTTCACCTCTTTTTTTCTGTTCTCTTCCTTTACTCAGGTCTTTGTGTGATACTTTCAGCTAATAGCTGGAGAAGTGAGAATGTTACATCAGATGGTTCTAAAAGCATCAAAACATGAGCAATATATTTACCTTAGTCAACAAAGACCTAGTCTGAAGAAATTTTATGGTGATAGAGTAGAAGAAAATAGGAAAATGTGTACAGTTTACTAATTTATTATTAACCTGTAATTATTGGACTTCAACATGCCTCTTTATAGTCTTCCTATGTTTAGGAAAGCTATAAACTGGAAGCTATAAAATTAAATGGACAAATTTTATATATCAAAAACATGGTAACTCATCTGTAGAAATGGATGGTACCCAAAGAAATGGATGTTCTACAAGTTCTAATTTATGTCTCTGCTGATTTAAGTGTGTGTGTGTCCAAACCTGAATCATTTCTGATATTCAACTCTCCAACCTCACAGATTTAAGGACTAATTTTAAATTATACTATGTGCTTATAATATGTTCCTTAAGCATTAGTCATCAAAATAATCACATTTGTATAGTATTTCCTTATATATAATAAAAATCTTTTTATTTTCATTTATAAACCAAGTCCATTATATTTTTCCATTTAACAATAAAACAGAGGTTTCCACGAATAAAAGATTCAAGTTTACTAGCTAGTGATGTCATGAATATTCGGCTGTTGGGAAATTGATAGAGGAATTTAAGTCTGTCAGTTACTTAATCCTGTTTGCCTCACTCTTCTCCTCTGTAAAAGGAACTAGAGAAGAGAATGATAAACTACTTCAGTACCTTTACTAAGAAAACCATAAAGGAGGCCATGAACGGTTAGCTACTACTGAATCAAATGAACAACAATGGCAATATTCATTTGCGGGCAGAAACACACTTTACTTATTATGAAATGGACACCAATGCTAGCTCTAACTATTCCGTCTACAACCCTCACAGTCACTTCTCTTGTCAGGAGGCCAAAAGAATGTCTAGACCCCAGACATCCTTGTAAAAATTCAGTTAATATGATCCTTTTGTCTCTCTGTCCAGGTAAGAAAACTACAGTTTCCATCAGTCCCATTGTTGATAACGAGGGATACACATACACATGTATATACATGTCTGTGTTTATATCTAGGCAACAAACTCTTTCTGTAGTAAATGAAAAAATTCTGTGTCATGTATAATTAGCTATAGCAATGTCCAGAACCTGCAATTCAGTCATCAGGGCAATTATTTAACAAGTGCCTATTCGATCCATAAACTGTACCAAATAAAATGTTCTAATGCAATAGTAAGTAAGCCATTTTAATTAGAATATAGAGCTCTAAAGAGATAAAAATTGTAATCAATCTAAAGGAAAAGATGTAAATAGACTAGAATACTTTAGATTCCATACTGAGATTTCTATATTTGTATGCTAAAGACAATTGAGTCTGACTGAAGTCTTTTGAATAAGACAATGACATAAGAATGGTTATAAAAATATCAGTTAAGTGGTTGTGTGTTAGATGTATTAGGGAGGGAAAGGACTGGATAAAAGTAAACTAATTAGGATATTGTGAGACTATGGAGGAGAGAGGTGGTAAGGACCTGACCTAGAGTTGTTACAGAGTAAAGACAATGGATGTAAAAGACTCTGAAGATTTTAAATATAAGATACATTGCAACCAATTGTATATGGGAGATGAGTAACAGTGAAGATTCAAAATTTGATTCTCTTAAATATCAACATTAAGTGATTGGAAATATCATAGTACTTTTGTCAGAAACAGCTAAGGAGGAGGGGGTAGATATTAGTATAATAAAAAGTTCGGTTTGAAATATATTCAATTTACATATAACAAATTACCCATAAAAATCTATAAGTGGCATTTGAGATAAAATTCATACCTAGATATCTTACATATGAAAACATAAAAGGGCCTCAAATTTGTTGGCAGAAAATGTTCATTTTTTATACTTATTTTAGCTATAGTTATAGATAACACACATATATGTTTATGCATGTATATATGTCTGTGTCAATGCCTATATGTGTATTGCTTTAAATAAACATTTTTTAAAAAAAATTCAGGTAATATAACATTTAAAGAAAGTAGTCCAAATTTCATATAGCATCCCTAGGGCAATTAAGTGAAATTAAGAATGTCATGCCATTGATGACAACCCAAATTTTCACTCTTTTACTTCAGAGGGTTTCTTTCACTGGAGGCTTATCTTGTCATTAAAGAAATGGTTTTTTTTTTTTCTGTCAGGATAGCTGGGTCATATTTAAAAATTGTCTGTGGGGAGAGGGTATGCATTATATTGTAATTGGTTTGTTGCAGAGTGGTGAGGGAGCTGATCTATTTCCTTCTGCTCTGCTATTAGATCAAACAAAAAAGAATTCTA
>JAJPUD010015751.1:2306-30805 GCA_023553655.1 Myrmecobius fasciatus | reverse complement strand
TCTCTCTCTCTCTCTCTCTCTCTCTCTCTCTCTCTCTCTCTCTCTCTCTTTGTCTCTCTCTTCAAATCTCTTGTGGTTTAAAGGGGAATTACTGAAGATGGAAAAGTAGATATATCCATGTATCTATTTCTATCACTAGATAGAGATAGAGATATACATTAACAGCTATAGTATTGATACTGAGTATTAATGTGGGCAGTGCAGACCAGGCCAGAAGAACTGAACCAATTTGATTGACTTGCTCTTAGGCTCACCATGAATTTTGCTTTGAACTCTCTGATTGGACAGTAAAACATTGTGAGGAGTGAGCAGTCTCATCATACTAACACAGGGAAAGCCAGCTTGATCTCTAACTTAAAGTTATGTGCTACTGAAATAAAGATGTAATGCTTTCTAATGATCTTTTAAGGCTGATTGTAAATTGAATAAGTTGGGATACATTACCTGGGATCAACTATAAAACAGAGCAGAATCTGCTCAACTGAAATGGTGAGGATCAGGAGAAACATGTGCCATTGTGTAGTACAGATTCACCTAAATAAATGGACCTGTTGTACTAAAGTTTGAAGTCCAGATTTGTGAGTAAGCCCAAGAATATAGTTTTTTTTTTTTTCTGTCGTGTGCTTCCCTAAGGTATTATTTTAAGTGTTTTGATGGGAAATTGCAGGGCAAAGTTTTGTTTGTTTTTTGGAGTATGATGTTTTCAATAACGAATCACCTGATTACTATGACTAGCTATAGCCTTCCAAGCTGCTAATATCTTCCTTTCAAACTCTCTTCATCTGCTCTGTATATGCCTTATAAATATTAATTATCAACAGCAGTAGTATCAAATTGAAATAGAAGCAGGTATAACTAAACTATGACAATCCCAGAGGGTAACATATTGATTTAGAAAATCACATATTAACATTATTTATGTTTTATTATATTTTATATGTTATGTTGCTCATGGCCCTTTGTTTGGCAATTAATTTATATAGTGTTTTTTTTTTATCCTTGGATTGAAAAGGTTAATCAAAAGCTGGTCCAAATGAGATATGAATTCATCTTATTTTTGGTCCTTTGTTTGGCAATTAATTTATATATTGTTTTTTATCCTTGGACTGAAAAGGATAATTAAAAGCTCGTTCCAATGAGATATGAAAATTTCAAGACATTTTGTTCTTTAGCTGATTGAAAATCATTTGGTTAAAATAATTTGCAATATGCTGTCAGGTTAAATAATTGAATTAAGTCCTAAATTCTCTCTATACCTTTTAAAGTTTCATTATTCAATGAAAATGATGAAAGTTCTAATGTTGGTACATTAAGCAATCCCTTTTTGAAAAATCAAGAACATGCTTTTTACCAACTTCTTAAAATGTTACCTGTCTTGAGTGGACGCAGCTTTTTATTGGGTCTGTCACAAGTGTCTGGATAATCCTCTAACTATAATAAATGTGAGAATCAGCTCCTCATTTCCATAAAAATAGATTTTAAAAAATAACTGTGCTGGGATTTATTAGATTTTCCTTCAAAGCCTTATAATTATCTCATATATCAACCATAACTTGTGCTTATTATAAGTGCCAGTTGTAATCATTTGCTGACTTTTTTAATGTTGAAAAGATCCTGGAGATGTAGTTTGAGTTTAACTTAGATTGATGAGTTCAAAGGACCACATTTTGTTGTCATTGATAAATATTTGTAGAGATGATTTTCTATTAGAATTTTCATTATGACACTGAAAACACTTGGTGGCCCTGTCTGCAATAATTTAAAGATTTAAGGTAAAAAGAAAATAATCTATTAATTCCTTAATTTGGCCCCTTTCCTTCTGGAATATGAATATGTCTACTTTTCTCAGACTTTCATCTTTCAATTACTAATAAGCAACACTACTACCTAGTAATCATCTTTACTCCTCTGTACACATATAGTGAAGAAATAACAGTGGAAAGCGTATGTTATGGTTCAGTCATTGGCTTTTCATGACCCATTGTAGCATTACTGCCTGTGGGTTTTTCTTGGCAAAGATGGTAGATGGTTTGCCATTTCCTCCTCCAGTTCATTTACAGAAAAATAATAAGTGAACTGAAATAATTGATTTATTCAGGTTCACAGAACTAGGAAGTGACCAAGGCTAAATTTGAATTCAGCTCTTCTGACTCTTAAGCCCAATTCTCTCTCCATTTTGCCATATAACTGCCCTATTTTAATCTTTATCTTTTTGTAATGTCCTCTGGACATCTAGGTGATGTGGTCAATAGAATTTTGAGCCTACAGGCAGAGCTACACTAAACTTACAGTCAATAAGTGTCTGAAGCCATGTTTTAACTCAGGTCTATCCTGATTCCATGTCCAGATCTCTTTCTATTGAGCCATCTAGTTGACTGTCTCCTATTCCCTATAAGAAAATTATCAGAGCTCATCAAAACTCAATCCTCCTTAGCATGCTGCCAATGGCTATTAACTTTCTTTAGCCTAAGAGGGGAAAAACCTTAGAACCATTTCCATTTTTCTTTGGGAGGAAGGTGAGGAAAATTGAAAGACAAGCATATAAAACAAATTATGGAAATCACTAGGATATTTCTTAAATTATCCCAGGAGCCCTCATTCTACATGAGAAAGTGATTTTCTTCTACCTGGAGGATAGACTGAGAGGATTTTTCCAGTGTAGAGCTTTATCTCAATACAGTATAAGTCCTTCACTATCTCTTAGTCTCATAGCCTACTTGTCCATAATGGAGAATATTCACAAAACAGATCATAGGTAAGATAGTAAAAAAATAAGAAATCAGAAACACATTAAAGAAAAGGAAACTCTTGGAATTCATGCAAAGATAATCTGGGGAAATAAATCACCTTACTGTCTTTTTTTCAGACCTCAACACCATGTTATATCTTTAGACTCCTTTCTTAAGAGGAAGTTCAGAGAGCTCAAGTAGCCACTATAACACAGTCTCCCTCACAAATCAATTACTGTCTATTGAAGAGCTGTATCCTTTATTCTATATATTGTCCACAATCCATCATCATTACTGTTACTACTATTTTAACAGATTTAGAGCAAAATGAGCAGAACCAAGAGAACATTATATATATCAAGAGCAACATTTTTAAGAACTTTGAATGATGAAGATATTTTGACTATTATAAATTCCTAAATTAATTACCAAAGACAAATGAAACTAGATGCTATCTACATCCAGAGAAAGATCTAATAAATATAAGCATGTATAAAATTATTTTATACACACATATACATGAATAAGTGCATACATATATTTGTTTCTAATGGTAGCCATCTCTAGGGGAACTTGGGGGGGAAGGAAAAAAGGAAAATTCACCTGATAGATTTAGTTTATATTTTTAAAAAATGCAAGCTGTATATAATAGATATATAGTTTCATGTGCAATCCTTCTATTATTATACTATAATATGGGAAGATAATAATCAGTACATAAAACAGAGTTATTTCATTGTTTTTCTATTAAATCTAGGTAGATGTTTCCTGCCATCTTGCATGAGTACCTGAATGTCTAGATGATTGTACATATAATCCTATCTAGAGATTAAGTCCTGACTCATCATATCTGGGAGAAATCTATTTGTTCAAATATGAAATAGTCTCCTTGCCTACTTTCCTTTTACTTGTGGGAGTCCCACACAAATCTCTGGACTAGCTCTTGTAGCCACTCACTAAGTTTTGTTTCTCTCACCCCTGACCTTAATCATTCTCTCTTGTGTGCTTTTGTTAATGTCCTGTAATTTAACCAAAGTCAAAGAAAGCCATGACAAAGCCAAGGAGCTTTGGGAAGAGAAGTCCTTTGCTACCTATCAATTTCCTCTTTCTTCGATACTTAAATCTCAAACATCACTCCTACAATATCCAAGGAGCTTATTAATTGGCATGTTGAAGTGTCATAGTTTGACACTTCATATGGTTTGACATAGTTCTAAAGTTTATAGAGACATTGAAAAGTTAATTAGTGACCACAGTCTGAAGTTCTTTTATAGGTTATGCTACAGGTTAATCTTATTTTGCATATATGCAAATTATACTGTACTTTCATCTCTTCAGGTGGGATCCCCTGACTAGTTCCCTGGCAAATCTCCACCACAACCCCACAAAGTTATTTACATTGGCATTTTTTTTCTTTGTATGCCCTTATTAAAGAGACCATTTTTATGAATATAAATTACTATGAACAAAAGGTGTAAAGATGTTCTCCCCAGCCTAATTGAGGAGTATGAGCAAAAATTTAAGATAAAAAATATTCTTAAAAATATTTATGAGAAGATAGAAGTATGTCGGCATTTGGAGAGATCTTGGAAGAAATTAGAGGTGATCACAATTGGTCCAAGGCTTCCATTGTGAATGTTAAAAAAATATTTACATCAGAAAAAAGAATGGAGACTTTGAGCAATCCTCAGACGTAATTAGCCTGACAGATTTTGGAACTTGATTGAATGTTTTTTGAAATACATTAAAGCCCCTTGAATAGGAGCCAAGTTAAAAGCTTAGTCTAGACATGAGGTCATCATTCCTCATTTTCACCTTCTGAGGATTTTTTTTTTTAATTAATGCATTTGTGATGGAAATCAAAGCACTTATTGATAATGCTTCCAAGCAGAAAATTCCCTTTTACAATTGAGTATTTGACTTCTTTGGTCAGTATAATGGCAATGTAATTTGAAGAGTATTATATGGAGTTACATTTTCAGTATTGAAAAATACATATAAAGGTACTCTAAAGTAAAAAAAAAGGGAAAAAAAAGGAAAGGAAAGGAAAAAATGGATTCAAGCCCTGCTTCTGGTGTATGAGACTTTGGAAAAGTCACTTAACCAATTAATGTGTTTCAGTTCTCTAGGCAATTGTGGTGGTGGCCTCTTATATTAAGCATGGTCATTTAAATTTCTAAGTTAAATAAAACCTTCGATACACTTCAGTAACTAATAATGGAAGACTTCCTAGTATGTAAAAGCCTTTGGAAAAGCAAAGATTAAAAAAAAATCACCCTCAAGTATCTTATATTCCAATGAGGGAATACAACTTTTGTTGAGGACATAGCTCAAATGATGCCCATGTTTTGACTCAATGGAACACATTAAAAGCTAGTCTGCTGTAATAAATTTTAACAGCTGATATCTGTGCAAAACCTTTTTAAATTATTGCAATCAAAATTATTTTGTTTCACATTTCATAATGTTCTTTAGTCTTCTTTGTCCATAAATTCCTCCCTTCTCTAAGAATCTGACAGGTATACTATCTCTTACTCTACTGATATGCTTATAGTATCATCTTGTATGTATGAATTTTAAATCCATTTCAACATTAGCTTGTTATAAGGTTTATCATAGAATATCTGAAGATAGACATTAGCAATATCTAGATTATATGTAATCATAAGTCTTAAATATGATTTCCCTATCTGAGGAGTTACTCCAGACTCCTCAGGGAAATCATGGCCAGTGGAGAGAGAGAGAGACAGAGAGACAGTCAGAGACAGAGACAGAGATAGAGTCAGAGAGAGATACAGAGAGAAGAAATGATTGGCCAGAAATCAGAATGCAAAAATGTTTACAAGTAGAGTGAAGGGATCTAATTTACAGATCCTACTAAATGTACTAATAAATAGAAAGATTAATCTCTAATTAGTGCATTGATTATGTAGAAGTCAAAGTATATTTTTCTCCTATGGTGGAAAAGAGGCCTTGACCAAAAAAATGCATATATATTTAAAATAATCTTGGAAAAAGATTGACTCAGACTGTTAGAGAATGTTTTAAAAATGGCCTTAAAAACACCTAAGAATTTTTTCTATAAAATTAATGTCTTAGGGACATAAGCTTCTATTTAAAACAGAGGAAGTATTGTATGTTTTTTTGCTTAACCTTAAACAAGAATAAAATCCACATTTAAAGTTTCTTATTTGTTATGGCATGGTTAGAACATCATTCAATCCCAGCAGAACTGGAAATTCTGTGATTTCTAAATTGCATCTGAGTATGAAATGTCGTAATATTAAGGACTTCTTTAATACAATTTAATTGTTTTCAAGAGTTCCTTCCTTTTTTCTTTAAGTTTGCATCACTATCATTATCTGCCATTATCCACAACTTCAATGGAAACTCTCCCTTGTAGCAAATAGATATATAGTCAAGTAAAACAAATCAGCACACTAGGTATGTCTGAGAATGTATTTTAATATGTAACTATGACTAATCAACTTTCTGCCTCAAAAAATGAAAAACATGATCAATCATTATTCTTCTGATATTTGTATCAGTCCTCAGTTCTTATATCAGGCTTCTAATAATTGTACTTTTGCTTTAAGTAATTATCTCATGGTTTTACTCATTTCATTCTGCATCAATTTATAGTCTGCCTAGATCTATCTGATTGTATAAAATTTGTTATTTGTGATACAATAATATTCACTTATATGTTATTTTAAAAAGTTTTCTATGACAGCAAAAGATAATGATGAATATTGGAGGGGATATGGGAAAACTGGGACATTAATATATTGTTGGTAGAATTGGATCTAGCCATCCTGGAGAGCAATTTGGAACTATGCCCAAAGATTTATCAAACACTGTATACTCTTTTACCCAGTGGTGTTTCTACTGGGCTTATCTCCTAAAGAGATATTAAAGGACAGAATTGGACCTACATGTGCAAAAATGTTCCTGGCAGCCCTTTTTGTAGTGACAAGAAACTGAAAACTGAGTGGATGTCCATCAGTTGGGGAAGAATTGGATAAGTTATGGTATATAGATGCTATGGAATATTGTTTTTCTATAAGTACTGATAAGCAAGATGATTTCAAAGGGGCCTGGAGTGACTTGCATAAACTAATGCTAAGTGAAATGAGCAGAATCAGGAGATCATTGTATATCACAATAGCAATATTATATGATGATCAATTCTGATGTACATGGTTCTCTTCAACAATGAGATGAGTCTGACTAGTTCCAATTGTTTAGTGATGAAGAGGGTCATCTACACCCAGAGAGAGAACTATGGGAACTGATTGTGGTTCACAACATAGACTTCTCATTCCTTTTGTTATTGTTTACTTCCATTTTATTTTCTTTTTCATTTTCTTTTCTAGTTTGATTTGATTTTTCTTGTATGGCAAGATAATTATACAAATATGTATGCATATGTTGGATTTAACATATATTCCTACCATGTTTAATATATATTGTACTATTTTCCATCTAGGGGAAGGTGTGTGAGAAGGGGAGGGGGACTGGAACACAAGGTTTTGCAAGGGCTAATATTGCAGAATGTTGTGTGCATATGCTTTGAAAAATAAAAAGCCTTAATAAGGACAATTAAAAAAAAAGTTTTTGGGGCAACTAAGTGACAGGTACATAGAGCATCAGCCCTGAAGTCAGGAGGACCTGAGTTCAAATATGGCCTCAGACACTTAAGACTTTTGAGCTGTGTGATCCTAGGCAAGTCACTTAATCCCAATTGCCTCAGGGGAAAAAAAGTTTTCTCCATCTGATGGGCATCCAATTTATTTCTTGCTCTTTGTTACCACAAAGAGTTTGTGATATACATAGATATGCACATGTTTAACACGCAGGTAATTTTCCTCCATCATTGTTCTATATTTTTTTCATGTTCAAAGGGTATCAATAATTTAATGACTTTTGAATTATTATCCCAAATTGTTTTTCAGAATAATTGCACCAATCCATAGTTCTAACAAAATTCAGTATTATTACTGTCCTCTGACATGACCTCCCATAACTGATATTTTATTTTCAAATTTTACCAGTAAGACCAATATTATTCTAATTTTTTTCCACTCATTTAACTTAGAAAATTCATTTCCAAATCCCCTCAATTCAACATCCACAAAATCTCTTGTCTCTATTTATTCTTCTCTTAAACTACATTTAACTTAGGCCAAGTCATCAATATCTATCTTGAAAAAAAATTTATTTATATTTTATTTTTCCATTTGCATGTGAAAATAATTTAAAATTTCTTTTAGACTTTTAATTTCAAAATATCTCCCTCCCACCTACTCCACTGAGAAGGCAAGCAATTTAACATAGTTTTTAAATGTGTAGCCATGCAAAATACAGTTCCAAGTAAGTCATTCTGTGAAAGAAAACACAGGGAGGAAAAAAAAATGAGCAGAGTAAAGATAATTTATCTGTTATCTGCATTTAGTCTCTACAAGTTTTTTTTTCACTTTTCATCATATATTCTACTAAATTGTTTTGAATCATTGTATTATTGCTGAGAATAGTTGCAATATCCATAGTAGATTATCATATAATATTGCTGTTACTGTGTAAAATGTTCTCCAGGATCTGTTTATTTTATTTCACATCAGTTCATGAAAGTCTTTCCATGTTTGTTAGTTTGCATTTTTCCCCTGAGAGTCTGTTGCTCATCATTTTTAAAGCACGATTGTGTCCCATTTCAACAATATACAACAAATTCCTCAGCTCCTTTCTAATTGATGGACCTCCTCTCAAAGGATCCTCTCAAAGCTTTGGCATAATCGAAAGACTTTCCATAAATATATCTGTATATCCTTTCCCTTTTCCATTTAATTTTTTTTGGAAACTCTCTAGGACACAGACCTACTAGTGGTATTGCTTGATCAAAAGTTATAGACCTTTGGGCATAGTTCCAGATTGCTCTCCAGAAAGGTAGAATCAGTAGATAATTTGAGCAATAGTATCTCAGTGCTTTAATTTTCTCACATCCCTTCCAACATATTCCATTTTTCTTTTCTATAATATTAGACAGTTTGTCAGTATTTGGAAAGAGCTCCAAGTTGTTTTATTTTGCTTTTCTCTCAACAATCGTTTGAGCTTTTTTCATGAGTATAGGAAGCTTTAAATGCTCTATCTGAAAATTTCCTGTTCATTTCCTTTGACCATTTATCAATTAAGATTTGGCTCGTTTCTATAAATTTGACTCAGTTGATAATGTTTGAGAAATGAAGTCTTTACCAGAAAAAAATGGTGAAATTATTATTTCATGGCAATGATTTCCAACCATGTATTTCTCGCTATCCTATTTTCCCCTTGTTTAGTCTATTTGTATTTTTTCCTTTTACCTATTCATTCTCAAAACTGTTCTGCTTTTAACTTACCTCCACCAAAATGCCTTCCCTATCACCCCCCAATTATCCCGTCTTTTCTCTATTTTTTGTATTAGCAATATAGATTTCTACACCCAACTGAGTGTGTATAATATTCCATCTTTGAGGCAATTTTGATAAGAATAAGATTCATGTGCTCCCTTATCTGCTTCATCTTTTTCTCCCCTATAAAATCTCTTTCAAGCTTCTTTTATGTCAGATAATTTATAACAATTCTACCTCTCCCTTCTTCCAGTGAAGTGTTTCTTATCCCTTGACTTGATTTTATTTTTCAGAGAATATCATATATTCAACTCATACATCTGCTCTCTGTCTATGGATAATCAATCTTTTTAACTGCCCTAATAATGAAGAAACATTTTTTCAGAGTTATAAATGTCCTTTTGCTATGTAGAAATATAAACACTTTAACCTTATGGAATTACTTATGTTTCTTTTCCCTGTTTACTTTTTTCTACTTATTTTGTGTCGTCTTTAAAAGTCACATTTTCTATTCATCTCTGTTCTTTTAATCAAGAATGTTTGAAAATCCTCTATTTTGCTGAATATCCCCTTTTTTCCCTTAAAGGATTGTACTCAGTTTTGATATATAGGTGATTCTTAGTTGTGTTCCTAGTTCTTTTACCCTCTGGGATATCATACTCCATGCCATCTGATCATTTAATGTATAAGCGGCTAAAGCTTGTGTTATCCTGACTGGGGCTCTGTCATGTTTGAATTGTTTCTTTTTCACTGCTTTCAGAATTTTCTCCCTGATCTGGGAGCACTCAAATTTGGCTAAAATATTGTTTGGAGTTTTCATTTGGGGATCTCTTTTAGTAGGTGATCCATGAATTATTCAATTTCTATTTCATCCTATGTTTCTATAGTATTAGAGAATAGTTCCTTGATAATTTCTTAAAAGATGATGTATAAACATTTGTGGAAAATTGAACAAAAGTATGACAGAAACTAAGCAATAACCTAACCTAACACTCTATACCAAGATACCATGAAATGAGTTCATGATTTACACATAAATGGTGATACTATAAGTAAATTAGAGAACAAGTGATAGTCTATCTTTCACAAGTTTGGAGAAGGAAGGAATTTATAGCCAGAAAAACTAGAGAAAATTATGAAAAGCAAAATGAGTATTTTTAATTATATTAAATTAAAAAGGTTGTGCAAACAAAATAAGTAAGGCAAGATTAGAAGGGAAATAGAAAACCGGTTTCTGATAAAGGTCTCATTTCTAAAATGCATAGAAAACTGATTCAGATTTATAGGAATATAAGCCATTTCCCAATTGACAAATGGTCAAAGGAATTGAACAGATAATTTTTAGATGAAGAATTAAATACATTTCTAGTCATAAGAAAAATGTTCAAATTACAATTGATGAGAACAATGCAAATTAAAACCACTCTGAGGTACTACTTCAGATTGGCTAAAATGACAGTAAGAGATAACAAAAAATGTTGGAGGGGATGTGGGAAAATTGGGACACTAATATATTGTTGGTGGAGTTATAAACTGATCCAACCATTACAGAGAGCAATTTTGAACTATGCCCAAATGATATAAAACTGTGCACATTCTTTGATTCAACAGACTCTGTATTGACTCTGTATCCCAAAGAGACCATAACAAAGAGAACATGATTCATATGTGCAAAAATGTTTGTAGAAGTGTAACAAATTGGACACTGAGTGGATGTCTATCTGTTGGGAAATGGATAGATAAGTTATAGTGTATGAATGTAATAGAATATTGTTGCTCTATAAGGAACAATCACCAAGTTGATTTCAGAAACACCTGGAGAAATCGACATTAAATGATGCTAAATGAAGTGAATAGAACCAAGAGAATATTGAACATAGCAAAAATAAAAGTAATGTGATGATCAACTGTGATGGATCTGGATCTCTTCAACAATATGGTGATTTAGGGCATTTCCAATAGTTTCGTATTGGAGAGAAACTAGACAGTATAATGGTGCATCTGCATCTAGAGAGAGTACTATAGGGACTGAATGTGAATGACAGTATAGTATTTTCAACTTTTTTTGTTGGTGGTGTTTGCTTGCTTTTTTATTCTCATTTTTTCTTTTTTCTTCTGATTTCTGCTGTGCAGCATGATAAATACAGATATATGCTAACAAGAATTGCACATGTTAAATATATATTGGATTAGTTGCTGTCTAGGAGAGAGGGTAGGTGAGGAGGGAAGGAAAAAATTGGAACAGAGGGTTTTGCAAGTTTGAATGTCGAAAACTATGTTTACATGTATTTTGAAAAATAAGCTATTATGTTTTTAGAAAAAGATGATGTCTGTGATCTTTTTATGATCATGACTTCAATTCTCAAATTATCTCTAATGGGTCTATTTTCCAGGTCATTTGTTTTCCACTGTGATATTTCTTTTTTTGTTTTTCTATTTTGCTCATTCTTTTGATTTTGTTTAATTATTTCTTGGCATCTCAAAAATAATTAGCTTCCACTTATACAATTCTAACTATTAGGGAATTATTTTCTTCAAGGAGCTTTTGTAACTTCTTTTTCATTTGGTCTCCTCTACTTCTAAGGAGTTCTCTTCAATGAATTCTTGCATATCCATTTTCCCCATTGGAACCCATTTTCAAGGCATTCTTTCTATTTGATTTTTGTGCATCTTTTAACATTTGACATACTGTTTCTAAGGTGCTATTTTCTTCATTTGTTTTTGTGTCTCCTTTCCCAAGCTGTTCTCGTTTTTCAAGATTTTTATAACTCTCATTTCTCTTCCTAATTTTTTTCTCTATTACTTGATTTTTAAAGTCCTTTTTGAGGTTTTCCATCAGCTGAGACCAATTACTATTTTACTCTGAGGTTTTGGATGCAGGAATTTTGATCTTCTTGTCTTGTGTGTGTTTTCAATCTTCTTGACAACTATAGTAACTTTCTATGACCAAAATTTTCCTCATTATTGGCTTATTTTCTGGCTTATTTCTTGATTTTAAACTTTATTTTAAAGTGGGATTCTGGTTCTTATATGGAGGGAATAATGTTTTAAGCTTTGGGGTTTTGTGCAACTGTTTGCAGAGGTATTTCAGGGGACCTGAAAATCTTTGGTTCTTCTTGGTAGTATGATTGAAGGAGAGTTGTGCTTTTCTGCCTTATATCTGTGACAAGAAGCTTACTCCACTGTGACCACAAGCTCCGCTGTGCTAGTGCTCCATTCTGCACTTAGCCTAAGACCCAAGACTACAAACCAAATTAAAGAACAGACAATAAAATAGCCCTGTTCCTAATGTCAAAAAAGGACCCGAGTATCTACTTCTGACCTGCTGTTCCATCCCCTTACTAACTGTGAGCCGAGAGGTCTGGAAATTGCTACTCATTCAGTCAGATGGTGGACATCTCCTAATTTATCAAGGTCTTGTCTGCATTGACACATGCTACACTGGACTGCATTTCACTGTCAACCTAGTGCAATAGACCTTTCTTCTCTTAGGCTGGAAAGTTGTTTTATTCTGTATTTTCTGGATTTTCCTCTGGAATATGTTTAGAGTCATTATGCTATTTGCAGGGGAGAACTTAGATGAGTCCTTGCTTTTACTCCACCATCTTGTCTCCAATTCCACCAATATCGCTTCTCTGGCCTATTCTAACAGCTTTCTTATTATTATCCTAAACTTTAGACTCTTCTATAACTTCAACTCCTATACACCTGCCAAAATTGGATTCCTAAAACATAGGTTTAATCCCGTTAGCCTCTATTACATGATCTTTAATTGCTCCCTGTTGCCTCTAGAACAAAACATCCAATTCCTATGCCTATTCTTTATAGTCAATTTCAATTTGTTTTCACTGAAATTACAGTTTTATTTCCAATTAATCTTCATCATACACTTTTCTTTCTAAGCAAACTATCCTACTAAGAGTTCTCAACATACTATATTCCACTTCTTACCACTTTGCCTTTGATAAAGTAGTTCTTAAAATCTATATGACTGTCATTCCTTCATTTGGTTTTATAGAATCTCTAGTATCCCTCAAAGTATATCTCAGGTTTCACTCTTTTTCTGAAGATTTTTCTCAATCGACCTAACATAAGTATTTTTTTTTCCTTTTGAAATTACTTCATGTATAGAATGCTTACATATGTAATTAAGGCTCTTTGACCTTCTGCACAGAGAAAAATACTAATGGCAGGGATTTTTTTTTTTTTTGCATCCCTTATTCCAACAAGAACCCTTGAATATAGCAGGTGCTTAATCTATATTAATGAAAATGAATTGAGCTGCCCTCAACTGAGAATTTGAGAAAAGGATAATATTTAAGTGTTTTCACAGCATAATTTAAAGTGAAAAGATCCATCATAGCAAGAATGAAGAAATAGTTTGTGAAACTTTAAGTAAAAAAATAGTGAAGTAGATTTTAGCAGTTAGCTATTAATTATGAGTTAGTATTTTTGTATAAAACATAAATTTTCATTGTTTTGTTTTCTATTACATAGAGAAATCTCAATATTTGAAATATTATAGAAGCTGCTGCAATTAAAATATATTTTAAAAATAAATGTCATTTTTCTCAAAACTAATTTTTTTATTCTTCTTTAGTTATGCTTCCTGCTCTGGGGAAATATAAGTTAATAGTATTATATTGCAGTATTTAAGTAAATTTCATACTCATTTTAAACATGTCAGTTTCATATTAATTTGAAATTTAAGCTAAAAAGAATGGTTTTAAATATTCTTCAGGAAAAATTTTTAGCCTATTTTTGGGAGCATGCTTATGATTGTATATTTTAAGCATTTGCTTGGGGGAGGTTGAGGTTTCTTTTTAAATTTCCTGCTTGATTTTTTAAAAACTATTTTATTTAGAGACATAGTTTATCTTGATTTCAGGAAGGCAATTCATTGACATCCTTATGGATAAGATTAAAAATATAAGGTGTATGAATAACAGATTTTTAAGTATTGAGCAAACATTGAAAAACAAAAACAAACAAAAAACCTTTGGTCAACAGCAAAAAAAAAAAAAAAAGATCTCAAACTGTGTAATACAAGGCTTTTCTCTCTGATATGATTTTAAAAACAATAGATTACTTGTATAATGACAAAAAATAGATTTTGTAGACTATTTGCAGCTTCCAATATGACAGAGTAAGCAGTAAATCACTGCAACTCTCCCATATTCTCTGGGCTAGGGCCCCAAGCGAATTCCTAGGAAAGCAGAACCAGCAGAGAGATGGAATAAAACAATCTTTTAGACTAGGAAACTTGGAAGATTGTCAGGAGAAGAGTGAACAGTCCTGGACAGGAAGCATCCCAACCAGCTGACAGCAAATCCCAACTAAGCAAATCATCAGAAAATCCTGAGACCCCTGTGATGGAGGTGGAGAATGTCAATGCCAGAATCCCCCACATGTTTAAACATAGCTAGGGGGCTCAGGAAACTCTACCTCCAAGAATGACCATATGCTTCAGCTGAGCCCCAAGAAAACAGATTGATATCACCTCTACAGGTGCCTAAGCAAACAGGCAGAAACTAATACAAAATCCACTGATCTTCAGCATAATACCAGGCAAACAGGCAGACTCCAGAAACAAGATCTCTGTGTGTTTTTAGTGTACCTCCTCCCAGGAAAAGGAAAAGAAGAAACATCCTACCAGACCTTAGCACAATCAGACACCACCATTAGGACCCCAGATGCCAGATTTCTAGAGTTTCCAGCGACACACCACCATTCCATACCCTCAGCACAGCACCAGACAGAAGATTCCCCCATGGGCCTCAAGACAGCATCAATAGAGCACCAGGTAAATAGATATGGCTTGCAGCCTTTGGCACAAGAAGGTTGACTCAGTGCCACTTCTACTCTGGGAACCAGAGAAGAAAAATGATTAAAAAAGAGCAAAAATAATATAAAATAATATGATCATAGAAAAATATTATAGTGGCAAGGAAGACAAAGACACAAACTCAGAAGACAACAATGTCAAAACACCTAAAAGAAAAACATCAAAGAAAAATGGAAAGTAGTCTCTAGCACAGAAATAAGTCATAGAAGAGCTCAAAAAGGAGCTTAAAATCATAAAAGAGAGTAGAAGAAAAATTGGAGGTGGAACAAGTGATGCAAGATAATTATGAAAAAGAGTCAACAGTATGAAAATTTGATTAAAACATAGAATGGGCCAAATGAAAAAGAAGATACAAAAGTCTAAGGAAAACAACTCCTTAAAAATTGCAATTGGCCAAGTGGAAAATACAAATGTTTGCAAAAGGTAATTTAGGAAAACACCACCTTAAAAGTTAGAATTAAACCAGTGGAAGCCATTGACTTTATGGGATATCAAGAAGTTCAAACAAATTCATAAGAAGGAAATAAAATGTTAGAAATTGTAAAAGAAACTGAAATGGAAAATATATCCAGGAGAAATAATATCAACATCATTAGACCAGATAGCATTTTTCACAAATTATCATGGAAAATTATTCTTGCCCTAATATCCTGGAACCAGAGAACAAAATAATTATTGAAAGAATCCAACAATCACCTCAGGAAAGAGACAACTATCAAATCATAGAAAAAAATGCAAATGACCAGAACAAAATGATTTAAATTATTGTAATTCCAGGAAGTCATAATCAGGATTACACATTTAGCAGCTAAAATACTAAAAAAAAAAAAAAATCCAGGTCATGGAACATGATATTCTGAAAGGCAAAGGAGCTAGAACTATAATCTAGGATCACTCTCAAACAGTAATAATAAGCACAATACTTCAAGGAAGAAAATGGGTTTTGTGTGTGTGTTTTCCTTTTGGTGTTTTTTTCTTTCCCAACTCTTACTAATATGGAGATATGCTTTACATGACAGCATATGTATAAAATATATCAAATTGCCTATCCTCTTTGGAAAACAGGAGAGGAGGAAAAGAGAACAATTTTACATTCAAAATATTTTAGCAATAAATACTAAAATTTGAAAATATGCCCAAATGAATACAAAATTGTGCATACCGATTGATCTGGCAGTGTCACTATTAGGTTAATATCCCAATAGATCATAAAAGAGGGGAAAGAACCAATATACACAAAAGTGTTTGAATAAATTCTTGTTCTTATAGGGCCAAGGAACTAGAAATTAAGTGGTTGTTCATATTTTGGGCAATTGATGAATAAGTTATAGTATATTAATATAATGGAATATTATTTTTGTAAAAAATGGTGAGCAAAATGATTTCAAAAAGATTTACATGTACTGATAATGAGTGAAGTGAGTAGAAACAGGAGAACTTTGTACACAGTAACAGCAAAATTATTTGATGATCAACCATGAAAGACTTAACTCTTCTCATCAATGTTGTGATCCAGGACAATTCCAATAGTCTTGGAATAGAAAATGTCATCTTCATCCAGATAGACAACTACAGAGAAAAAATGTGGATGAAAGGTAGTACTTCACATTTTTGTTTGCTTTTTCTTTCTCAAATTTTTTCTCTTTTAGTCTAATTTTTCTTTCATAGCCTGACAAATAAAAAAATACATTTAAAAGAATTGTACATGTTTAACCTATATTGGATTGGTTGCAGTCTTGGGGAGGAGGCAGGTAAGGAAAGGAGAAAGAAAAAAAATTGGTATTCACAATCTTACCAGTTTGAATATTGAAAATTTCTTTAAATGTATTTTGAAAAAAATACTATTGATATTTAAAAAAATAAATGAATGCCAAACAATTTTGACATGTGTCCGGTGAAAATATCATTAAAGTAAATGTTATTGTATCACAAAATCAGCGGGAAAAGAAGAATGAATAATCATATTTAAAAATGATAGAAAGCTAAGGAATATAGTCAGTTCAGTAGATAAAAGAAGGAAAATTTTAATTTTTTAGGGTATGATAAAAAATAGGTCAAAACAATCAAATTAATTTCATTGAAGCCTGCATTAAAGTTAACAAAATTAATTCTATAGGAACATAATGAGAAATGTATACCAAGGTTCATGGATAAGAAGTTCATTTTTGTTTTCCACATTATCAGTATAAGTTAACATAATAGTCATACTGAAATGGCTAGTCTAATGAAAAATGGCATTAAAATATAGAGGGAACTACCCCTTCTGTTGCAGCATGTTAACTGTAGTTGGCTTTGTTCTCAGCGTAATTTTCAGACATGTATTGATAAACTGTATTATCTTTTGCTTTAAATGAAAAAGAGAAAAAAAGAATTTGAAAAGTATGTAATATATTGACATCTAGAGACATGAAGGGTTGGGAAGAAGGAAACTATAATTGCTTTCAATTATTTGAATGGCTAGTAAAATAAAATTCAGTAAACTTTTTTCTGTTTTTTGGAGGATAGAATTATGGCAAAAGAAGAGAGATAACAGAGAGACAGGTTGGGGCTAAAAATAAGTATAATATTGATAGAATAATTGTTGGGAAATGGAAAAATAAGCCTTTCCTTTTAAAATGCTCAGAGTTCTGATGTGAATATTTTAAAATGCATTCTTTCATTGAACAAGAAACTAAGATATGTGAATTGTAAGATCACACCCAAATTGAGAAAGGAAGACATGTAGATTTAATTCAAAATTGTATCATTTTAAATTTAATTGGGTATATTTTGTAAAGTAAATTTAAGTTGCAGCAGCATAAAGGATCACATTGAAGCAAATGAATTATGTTACTTGAGCTATGAGATAGTACATTTGAGCAGGCCCCCTCCATCTGTTCTTTTCAATGAAGGGTATAGTCAATAGTATTGGGTGGAATATTGATATGTAATTGTCAGATTTTATGTGTGTGTGTTTCAATACAAAACAAGGGTCATAAATATCAAATTTCTAGAAAATTATACTCAGCTTTCTGAGAAAAATGATGGACTAGATGTCCGTGATTAATGATCCTTTAACAAGATTCTCCAAATTTAGCCATTCTGGTCCTCAGGCAGCAGTGGGGACTTGAAAATTATTCAGTTACAAAGGATGGATCAGATTTTGTACCCAACTACTATGTCCTTCAAATTACCTTTGCATAGAATAATGAGAGTAGAATGTTTGGAGAAGAAATGTTATATAATATTCCACTAAATCTGGCTGGGTAGCTTTTTCTTAGATAGGACATTTTGTCTTCCATCTCTGTTTTTGTTTTTGGTTTTTTTCAGGTAATAAGCTCAGTGTCACACTCCTCCCTTCTTTAACTCTGAGTAAAAGAATGTCAAGTTTCCTTTGAATTCCAGTCAATTCAAGCACTATCTCTTACATGAGGCCTTTCCTGATCCTCTTATTCTGCATTACTATTGCACTAACCATCTTAAAATAGTTTTGTATAATAATAATAATAATAAGCATTAATAATATTTTAAGATTTCAAAAACTTTATAACTATTATCTCAATTAATCCTCATTACTCATGGGAGATACATGCTAGCTATTTCTATTCTTCTTGTTTGTATTTGTCCTTTTTTCTTGAAGAGGATCATTACATCAAGGAGGTGATGCCATAATATGCAAGTGAATTGGATTCAAGTGATGGAGGACTGTGCAAGGTCACCTGTCAATTTTCCCCTCCAAAGCCATTTGGGTCCAGTGGCTGGATTAAAAAGTTGAAGGTACAGAAGTAAACATAGATTGAGTGAGTAGAGTCACAAACTAGTATGCATCAAAGTCAGATTTGAAACAAGCTCTTATTGAGAAAAGACCCAATGCTGGATCCATTGTACTACCTAGATTCCATAGCAGGCAAACGATATAGGGATATATGACATGGAATATGATTTCCATCTTCATGCATGCTTTATTATGAAGTACAATATATACTCCTCCAGAAAAGGGACTATTTTCTTTTTATCTTTATATCCCCAGCACCCAGGTTAGTGCCCCTCACATAGTCATTCATTAATAAATATTTGAATTTGAGATATGTAAAGGAATTACAATATGCTCCTGGGTTTTTGCTCTTTTATTTTTCCTTTATAGCTTGAGGGGTATAGTTGATGTGACTAAGCAGGAGCTTATGAGGAGCTCAGCTATCCAGTTATTAACATCAGATTTCTTCTCAGTAGAGAATATAACAGAGTATTTCCCTCCTATATTCATATTGCATCCATGTTTCTTCATCTGAAGTTCCTCTCATTGTTTATTGAACCTTTCTGGCTGGTGATTTTCTTTTCTTTCTTTCCCCATTATCAACACATTTTGAAAAATATCAGATATAAACACCATACTAAGTTCTGGGAATACAAGGACTAAAATTTGATAATTATATCCACCAGATAGCTTTCATTGTATTGTGGAGAAACAACAAGCATATACCAAAGATTACATATATATATACACACATATATATATGTGTGTGTGTGTGTGTGTGTGTGTGTATACACATATATTTATATATATACTTATGCATATGCATATGCACATACATATATTTATACACATCACACATACATTTACATGCATGATATGCATGTGTATGTATATGTATATGTATTTATGTTTAAGATAAAATAATGGTAGTGTTTGACTTAAATTTTGGCAAGCTGGACTACACAGTAGCTAGAGCACTGGGTTTGGAATCAGGAACACTCATCTTCATGAGTTCTAATCTGGCCTTAGAAAAACTACTAGCTGTGTTAACCTGGACAGGTCATTTGGCTCTCTTTGCCTCAGTTTCATATCTGTAAAATGAGAAGGAGAAGGAAATGACAAATGACAAACCATATTAGTAGGTCTGCCAAGAAAGCTTTAAATAGGTCAAAGAGAATTAAACATGATTGAAATAACAAAGAAATAATAACTTCCCATCTATTGGGGGATAACAACCATACACAGAAGTATGAATGTAGATATTTATCCATTTGTGTGTATATATTTAAATATAAGATATAGATTTATATCCATATTATTCTATTTGTGTATCTTTCCATATATCTACATCTATCTATCTATAACTATATATGCAAGATAATGGTGCTATTCAAGCAGATGCTCATAATTAAGAATGATCTCATGTGGTAGATCATAATTGGATTGAACTATAAAAGGAAAATAGGAATGATGGGAGGCTGAAATGAGACAGTGAATTCTAGGCATGTGGATCAGCTACTGCAAAGTCACAGAGGTAGGAAATGGAATGTTATATATGTAAAACAGCAAGATCAGTTTGAATTAGCCATGGGATACCTGAAAGGAAGTTGTACAAAATACAACTGGCAATGAAGATTGACTGCTCTTTCAGAAGCTTCACTGAGAGATTTTACTATATAGTGGAATGGTTTAGTAGCATCTTCTAAAAAAGTGATAACTCAGGACTTTAAAACTATTCTCTCCTTTAGGGCTAGGTAACGTCACGTAAATTAATGAATTATTTTATATATTGATATATTTTTATATATTGTTTTCCTCTGCTTTACTTTTGAGACTCAATTAAAGATTATCATAATCATGATTATTGAATGGAAATTTGATTTTAGAGATCATCTAGTCAAATGCCCTTATTATGAAGGTGAGGAAGTTAAAACCCCCAAATCTGTATGTTCAAGAAAAAGTGAAAAAGAATTGGGATTTGAACTCAGATTTTTTTTTTACTCTTTTTGATGTATATTACTTTGCAAACCTCTAAGTATTATATAAATGTTAACTTTTGAGCTAAATTCTTGGAGACTTTTCCAACTATAAATCTATATTACTATGAACTTTTCCACCAGAGGCAAGTTCAACATGGAAAGAGAATTTGTGAGAAGGAGAATGGCTCATTAGATCCAATTTGTTGAGAATATTCCCCACAATGCTTCTTGATTTTTGGTGTTATATCTCTTTTGCTATGGAGAATGCTCTTAAAGCATGATCTATTTAACTAATGGTTGTTGATCAAAATTATTTTAATTAGGGGGGGGGTGGAACCAAGATGGTGGAGTGAAGACACGATTCTCTGTGACCTCCTCTGATCTTCTCTCAAACCAACAGCAGAATAAGCCTCTAAACTGATTTTTAAGTCAAAGAACTCACAAATATTTTAACTATAGCACATGTCTAGAAGAAGTTACCTTGGAAGAGATCTGGAGCAGGTCTGTTTAAGATGGGCAGGGGGTCGGGCAGTTTACAGAGCTCAGAAGGCAGCTTGCAGAAGGGCAGGAAGGTGGGGTTGGGACAGAGTGGCAGATTCTAAGCACCAGGGAAGTCCCTGGGAGATGCTTGGGCCACTTTGCTCTGGTTACAGGCAGGTGCTTTGGCAGATCTACCTTTTGTAAAAAGTAGATTGTAACCCACTGCAAAGACCAGACCTAGCCAGGACAGCCCAGCACTGGAACTCAATCAGCTGACCTGCCCCAGGACAAATTAAAGCAGCTGCCACTCCTCTGCTTTAAACAGACCTCAAGCTTAAAAAAAAAAAAAAAAAGAATGAAAAACCAGAAAAGAACTCTCAGCTTAGACAGCTTTTATGGAGAGAGAGAAGGGCAGATCTCAGATCCTGAAGTTCATAAAAGTAAAGCAACTCTAGAGGAAGCCACAAAGGGAGACATGAGCTGGTACCCATTTCACAAGGCTTTCCTGGAAGATAGTTTAAAGAATCTCAAAAAATGGTTAAAAGAAAATGGGGAAATGAATTGAGATCATTGCAAGAAGGATATAATGCCATACAAAAGAGATATGAAAAAGACACCAATTCACTGAAAAACAAAATTGGTGAAATTGGAAAAGACAACAATTCACTGAAAAACAAAATTGGTAAAATGGAAAAAAGACTGCAATGAACAAAAAAATTCAATTGGCCAGTTACAAAAGGAGCTAAAAAAGGTAACTGAAGAAAATAATACATTAAAAATTAGAATTGAACAAATGGAAGTGAATGACTCAATACGATTTCAAGAATCAAAGAAAAACAAAAAAAATGAAAAAATAGAAGAAAATATGAAATATCGCCTAGGAAAAACAACTGACTTGTAAAATAGATCTAGGAGAGACAATCTAAGGATAATTGGACTTCCTGAAAGCCATGATGAAAAAAAGAACCTAGACACTATCTTCCAGGAAATCATGAAAGAAAATTGTCCTGATGTTTTAGAAACAAAAGGCAAAATCACCATCAAAAGAATTTTCCAATCACTTTCTGTAAGATACCCCAAAATTAAATCCCTAAGAAATATCATGGCTAAATTTCAGGACTACTGCACCAAGGAAAAGATATTGCAAACTGCTAGTAAGAACAATTCAAATACCAAGGAAAAGTATTAGAATCACCCAAGATCTCTCAGCTTCTACATTAAAGAATCAAAGGGCCTGGAACCAGATATTCCAAAAAGCAAAGGAACTTGTATTACAGCCAAGAATAAGTTATCCAGCTGGAATGAGCATTATCTTCCAGGGAAGAAGATGGATATTTAATGATATAGGTGAATTTCACCTATTTCTAATGAAAAGACCATATCTGAACAAAAACTTTGACCTCCAAACACAGAACTCAAGAGAAACATAAAAACATAAAAAGGAAATAACTCTTGAGAACTATATTTCTACTATAGGTATACTTAAAGAAAGGGGTGTAATTTGATTTTACTTTGATAATATGAAAAAGAACCTAAAGGTGGAAGGGATATCATACTGGAAAAAGAGGGAAAGGGAGCTAAAATAAAGTAAAAAACAAGGTAAAATCTCATGAAGAGGAAAGAGGAAAAGAGGAAGAGGAAAAAAATATTTAATATAATTGAAGGAAAGATGGAAGGGGATGAGCATTGTGTGAATCTTACACTCATCAGACTGGGCTCTAAAAGAGTATATCAGACATATTTGGTTTTACAGGGAAATTTTTCCCTCCATATAGGGAAGTGGGAAGGAAATGAGGAAAAGAAAGGGAAAGACTAATAGAAATGAACACAAAAGAATTAGGGGAAAGATGTAAAAGGAAGGGCTCTAAAGGAGGGAGGACTGTTTGAGGGAGGTGGTCATCAAAAGCAAAATACAGGAGAGGGGGAAGGGAGAAAGAGGAAGGGAAAGAGAAAAACATAAATGGGTAAATAAGATGGCAGAAAATACAGAATTAGTTATTTTAACTGTGAATGTGAATGATATAAACTCTTCCATAAAATGAAAGCAGATAGCAAACGGGATTAAAAATCAGAATCCAACAATATGTTGTGTACAAGAAACACCTCTAAAGCATAGAGATACATACAGAGTAAAGGTAAAGGCTTGGAGCAGAATCTATTATGCTTTAGGTGAACAATTATTTTAATTAAATCCATTGTCTTCTTGAGTCCAAAGCTAGTGCTATATGGATTATTCCAGGAGGCCTCTTCGTTCTTTGGTTACAAGGAGGGAAAATCCCTGCAAATTTCTATACATTAATATTTCATTTTTTAAAAAAAAGCACAAAATGCATATTTGTGTTTTTAGTTTCACTATTTTCAATTATTTATTTCATTTTATAGATATTGCAATGCAATGTCTATTAAAATTATTCATTCTATGTGATATTAGTTGACATTGGGGACATTAATCAAATACCTCTTATAATGTCTTTCTCCAAGTATTATGACTTATAATTCTAGTTTTTGGCAGAGAAAGCAGGGCTACAGATTATTTTTTGATTAGTAATGTCTTTCTCCCAGGTATTTTCTCACATCAAAATATTTCTTATTTCTTTGTTTTGTCAGAAATAGAATAAATGATTTTTCAGACTGCTGTTAAATTGCCAAGAATTATGACCGCCTAAGAAATTTCTAGTTAATAGGAATGTCAGCAAGACCAAAAAAAAAAGCATCAGCCAGAACTGCATAAATTTTTTTATACTTAATCTCCTTTTCTCTGTCTTCATTTTACTAATTTACTTAAGAACAATGGGACTTTTCAGAATACTCCAGTCTTTAGAGACACAGGTTTTTTTCAGGGGAATGAGGGTAATGGATGAATGCAAACTTGCTGGGTAAGTGGGAACAACTTATCACCTTTTACCTAGAATAATGGAATAGAAATCACAGCACTAATGAAACTGATGGCAACTTATCTCTTCTCATCACCAGCCTGATTCAGTCAAGTACATTTAGAAAGATTCTTTCCCCAACTTATTGACTTTTTTTTTTACAAATATTTTTACATTTAGTTTAGTGCAGAGAAATTGTACACCAAAGCTCTCATAAAATTGTACCACTTTCTCTGATACTAGAAAATGAATGATTATTTTCCCTTTCTTCAAAACAGTTAATCCTTAAGTATACATGAAGATGGGAAATTTGAAGAGAGTTACATGTGTTTAATGTTATCATGATCGTGTGTTTATAGATATAGATACCCTGATCTTTATAGATATAAATAGATTTTTGAGATCATCTTGTTCAACCATCAATTTTATAATGAAGAACACTAAAGACAAAGGAAAAAAGGATGATCTGACAAGCCACAGAGGGAGGAAATTTGAGGGCAAAACTTAAGATTCAACTAATATGATTCTGAAACAAAATCTCTTTTCATCATAACACCCATTCTCTTTATTTTCCTGATAAAATAACACTGTAAAATAGGCTGGAAAGCATCTTGTTTTATTAAAGACTAGTCATTTGATATGTACATAATGTTAAAATTAATCTTGACAACTGAGTTTTAAAATAAAAGTTTTGTGAAATGCATCATGATATAATGAATAGCATGTAGATATAAAATTAATGAGACCCAGATTCAAACGTCAACAAAGATATTTACTAGATATATGATTTTGAAGGAATCATTTACTCTCTATGAGACTTAAATATATCTGTAATACTAGCCTTGCAGATGGCTTGCAATCTAAATTGGCAGAAGGCATTCCCCAAACCAAGAAAACCATAAGATAATTCAAAACATGTTATTTTATTAGGATCAAGTTTTTAATTTGTCTTGTTTTGCAGGGAGAGTTGGAAAAGCATTCTACCTTTGAAATAAAGAAATTATAACCTTAGAGGCCGCCCAAAGTTTCATTAAAATGCACTTTTCAATTCTGTTTCTATTATAAAATATTGGTGTGTAGTCTTCATTGAAATGAACTTGAGGTTGAGAAATGGAAGAGTGAAGGTATTATTACTATTATGTGTACATCTAGTCCCTGGATAGTAAAGATAATGGCATCAAAATATATGTTCAATCATCTTTCCCTAAAAAAATAGTATTTTAGAATTCCAGTAGCTCTCTTTGGGGATGGAGATTGTATATATGTAAATGTGTATTTATACACACACACATATTGTGTGTGTATAAAAACATATGTGTGTTTCTATTTATATTTTATAGAAAAATATAAAGTTTATGTTTCCATTGTGTGAGCACACTTCCATAAGTTCATGCACACTCTTTTATATTTTATTGTACTCACATCCATGGCCTAAGACTTAAGACAAAAGAGAGTTTGTTACAGTGAATAAAGATACAGTCTCTATGTCATAAAACTGAAGTTTCAAGACCTGATTCTGACATTATTTGTATGACCCCTAGGCAAATCAACCTTTCACTGCCCCCAGGCAACTCTTTAAAATTGTAATTTCATGGCAAGGACTGATCTGCTTGGGAGAAGGAACTGGCTCAGAGGGAATTCCCTGAATTATTGAAATCACATAGTTCAAAAGTATATTCTACCTGACAAATATATCAGCATAGAGGCCCTAATGGAACAGAGGGCTTCACAATCTGTTGGCATATCCTTTACCTGAGTTCTGGAAAAAAACACCTCATTCAACTGTGAAAGACTGACACCATCTCCTTGAGGAGGCTGCACATATATTCATCTTCAACTTTTCCCCCTATAAAGCTGAATTTAAGGCATTAGAATTAGTGTGGGAAGTCAAGGATAAACTTTATTGGCCATATTTCACAATCTTCCTACTAGATTGACAAGAAAAGGTGGTTTCCAATTGTCCATAGATCATTTGGCACTTACTTCCATGTTGTACTAACCAAAAGTTAAAAATATGGCCAAAGATGATGCTCTTATTTGAGAATTTAATCCCATTCCATTTAAAGATTTATTAGGCTTCCTAGTACATGAAAGGTTCTGTGAAAGGTGGTAATAGAAAGGAAAGAGGCCTTTTATTCTAGGAGCTGACATTTTATTGGGGGAATAAAACAATCCATAGATAATTACCTAGTATATTGGCTTCTAGCTTTGCCTTTGTTGCTGCTCCTATTGTGCCATCTTGTCCCTGGAAAAAGGGCATAAAAGTCTCCATCACTCCCACAAACAACATGTGAAATTCTCTTATCAGTGTTAATCCATAAAATCACATGGTGTTCAATCTAAAAGTATCTCAGTTATAATTTAATCAGCCTCTACCTGAAAAGGAATTAATCCTAGTATATCTTTGCTAACAGATGGATATTTTAACTTTCATCAGAGAAGTTCATTAAGTAGAAAGCCACTAGCAACTCAAGTAGTCTATTCTTCTTTGGGATAATTCTAAATACTAGTAAAATCATTTCTTCCTTCCTTCCATCTTTTTTTTTCATTTCTTTCTTTTACTTTTTTTCCTTTCTTTCCACCCTAATTTTACCTCTTTGAAACATACCTATTTATGACTTGCTTGTTTTCTAAGGCCAAAAGTGAGCGGCTTGATAACATTGGAATTTTATATCTAATTCTATGTTGTTCCACTGAAACCAAAACAATTGAATGATTCTCTTCCAATTCATGGACCTCAGCATTATCCTTGGACTTGGAATTCAAAAAAGGAAATGAATTGAAATCTGAATTCAGAAAGGAATATCAGAATTTATTGTATTTTCTTGAAATTGAACTCCTGACAAAATAATAATAATAATAAATAGCAATAACATCAATAATAGAATTTCCATATAGATTTAAGGTTTCCGTATATTAAAAAAATTGATATCATTTTAAGTTGGTGCCATTATTTCCTTCATTTTAAAGATGAGTAAACTGAAGCAATAAGAGGTTCATTGGGTTGCTCAGGCTCACACAGATAGTAAAATTCTAAAACCAGATCTGAACTCAGAATTTCATCTATTCCAACACTAATGTTCTGTCTAGTGCACTCTTTGGCCAAAAATGAAAGGGCAGATAATAATAATAACTGTAATAGATTCCAGAGTACACAGTGGAATGGGATTATTCAAGGATGAAATTAATTGTGGAAGTATATGGTTCAGGTAGAGGACAGCAAGAATACCAGAAGAGATAGCATTTGGAAGGATTTTCTTTTGATTCGATAGAAACCTACTATAACCCAAAGAAGAAAGTTTGCCAGTGTGCTGTGGTGACTGAGTATGCTGAAGTTATCATTCTAGTGCCATCACGTTAAATAATTTTTCTTCTAAATATTAGGACAATGACAAAAACAGAGATACTTAATATAGCAAATGATAGAAGGTAAGAGGGAAGGAAGAAGAAAGAAAAGAATGAGAGGGTATTAAGCATTTATTACATGCCAGTCACTAAGCTAAACATTTCATTAATATTTCATTTGATCCTTACAACAATGAGAAGTAGCTGCTATTATTGTTTTCATTTTCCAGTATAGAAAACTGAAATAATCAGAGGTTAAATGACTTGTTTATGGTCACACAGTTTGTATCTGACACTGCATATCTACTATAGGGACTTCCTAGCTCCAGGCTTAGCAGTTCATCTACTGTGCTACATTAGCTACCTCCATTGGAGTCATCATAGAGTTCTTCTTATGTTCAAAAATATATACACAATCATTGCATTTCTTAGAGAAGATAGGAGTCACACTTGTTTTTTTTTTCAAAGTTTCCTCCCAAAAAGTTGGGTAATAAGAATCTCTGACACATGAATGAAGTACTTGATATTTAACCTCTATCTTTGAAAGTGCAGGTTCTCCTAGACTTTTTGGAGTCAGCACATTTAAGTTATAGGATATATCTGCTTAGAAAATTTAATGGAATTTGTTCCTTTTGTTACAAGTCCTCCATAAATTCAGGCTCCAAGAGATTAAATATACTCAAAGGCTCTGGAACTCAGAAGTCAATTTTTGATAAGATACTGGAATCAGGCGTATATGTGTGTGTGTGTGTGTGTGTGTGCGTGCACATATGTGCTTGAGGGGGAGGGAAACCGGAAGAGACAGTGACAGAATATGATCATAAGCAAGTAAATATATCTATAATATATATATATATATATATATATATATATATATGAATGTTCGTGTGTATGAGGACATATAAAACTATTTACATTTTTTCCAATGCTTAGCACAGTGTCTGGTGCATAATAGGTAACTAATAAATGTGGATTGATGGACAAGTATATCTATCTATCTATCTCTTTTTAATTTCTTCATTCCTTGAGTTTTTTTTTTAATTTTTTTAAATCTTTTTATTTGCAAAACATGAGTGACCTTTCAACATTGACCTTTGCAAAAAAACTTTTTTTTTTCCAAAGCTTTTCCTTT
>JAJPUD010015750.1:0-36352 GCA_023553655.1 Myrmecobius fasciatus | reverse complement strand
AAAATCAGAGAAAGGAAATACAATGCAAGCAAACATCAATAGAGAACATGAAAATGTTATGTTATGGTTCACATTTCATATCCCTCTCTCTGGGTGTGTATGGCTTTCTTCACTGAACAATTGGAACTGGTTTGAAGCATTTCATTGTTGAAGAGAGCCATGTCCTTCAGGATTGATCGTCATACAGTCTTGTTGTTGCCGTGTATAATGATCTCCTGATTTTGCTCATTTTGCTCAGCATCAGTTCATGCAAGTCTCTCCAGGCCTCTTTGAAATCATCCTGCTGGTCGTTTCTTACAGAACAATAATATTCCATAACATTCATATACCATAATTTGTTCAGCCACTCTCAAATTGATGGGCATCCATTCAGTTTCCAGTTCCTTGCCACTATAAAAAAGGCTGCCACAAACATTTTTGCACATGTGGGGCCCTTTCCCTCCTTTAAGATAAGAGCAGTTTCAGTGGAATGAATGATAAGGTTGGAAACCTGATTTTAAGGGATTAAGAACAGAACAATAGAAGAGAGACTGGAAGCACTTATTGTAAGGGAAGTCAGAAGGGGCGAAACTCAGTGAAATTATGACTTGATAAGGGAATTTTGAAATTCTTGAACAATGAGGTATATATTTGGAAGTGATGGCTAGATCAAGGGGATGAGCATCATTGTATGGGATGAGATGAATAGGAAAATTTGTTAAGGCAATAGAAATTTAGCTTGGGAAGTTAATACCAGATCAGGAGCAAACTGCAGGAAGTACTAGAAAACTTACCATTTGTTTGATCTAAACAAAAAGTCAGATCAACCTATCTTGGGCCTGGAGTCAGGAAAATCTGAGTTCAAATGTGGTCTCAGACACTAACTGTGACTCTGGGAATATAATTTATTTATTTATTTATTTTTTGACAATTTCAGCAGCTTCAAAATGGGGGTGATAATAATAGCATCTACTTCCCAGGATTGTTGTGAGAATCACATAAGATAATATTTTAAAGCAAAATAATATTTATAAAGCTAATACTGGCACATAGTAAGCATGTTGGCTTTCGGTATGATTCATTTCACAGATTTAGCCTACTGCTTCTGCTAAAAGGAGAAAGACAGGCTTCCCTAACATTCTTCTGAAGTCATGGTTGATTAATATATTGATCCAGGGCTTTGATCACTTTCAGTGTTGTGTTCCTTACATTATTGTGGTCCTCATGTAGCTTCTTTGAGCTTTACTTATTTTGTTCTGCATTACTTCATGCAAATTTGCCCAAATTTCTTTGAATTCTTCTCATTCATATTCAGCATTTGGTCTTGCATGGAAAACCAGTCAATGACTCTGAAATACCTCAAGGAAATTGACACTTGCTATTGACCATCTTGTGGGGAAACCACAATTCATTGAAGTTCAATCAAGCAAACCTAATCTAAAGAACAGATTTGATAATAATTATTAAAAACAGTTAATCTTGTTATCATTCTGAGTAGTTATGCTAGATATTCTCTAAATAAGCTGGTTTTATGAAATAATGATCAAGTTCCAGATCTCAAATGAGAAGAAATGATTATTATCACTGTTTGTTCAGTGATATGTAGATAACTCCAAATACTATGCTGCCTGAATAATGATATAAAGAATAAAAAAGTGAGCAATGGTATTAATTAGTGGTAGAGACAGAAAATTGTATGGGGAATACCATAAAAAGAAAGTAAAAAGGAGAGCCTGGAAGATAATATTAATGGGGTAACTAGGTGATTCAGTGCATAGAACACCAGGCATGAAGTAAGGAGGATCTCAGTCCAAATTTGGCCTCAGACACTCACTAGTGACCCTGGACAAGTCACTAGTCCCAATTGCCTCATTCTTTCCCTTCCCTCCAAAAAAGATAGTATTTAAATTTTTTTTAAATAACAGCTTTTTATTTTCAAAATACATGAAGATAGTTTTCAACATTCACCTTTGTAAAACCTTGTTCCAAATTTTTCTCCTTCCTTTCCTCCACCCTCCTCCCCTAAACATATTTTCACATCTATTACATGCTGTTTAAGAAAAATCATATCAAAAAGGAAAAAAAAATGAGAAAAAAAGCAAATAAACAACAAAAAGGTGAAAAAACAATATTGTGATCCATATTTAGTCCCCACTGGTTCTCTTTATCAAAAGTCTATTGGAATTGGCCTGAATTACTTCATTGTTGAAAAGAGCCAAGTCCATCATAGTTGATCATTACATAATTTTGTTGCCAAAGGAACCAATATTCTTTTGGTTCTACTCACTTAGCATGAGTTTATGTAAGTCTCTCCAAATCTTTCTGAAATCATCCTGCTGATTGTTTCTTATAGCACAATAATATTCCATTATATTCATATACCTTAACTTATTCAGTCATTCTCCACCTGATAGGCATCCACTCAGTTTCCAATTCCTTGCCACTACAAAAAAGGATGCTACAAGAATTTTTGCACGTGGGTCCTTTTCCCAAAAAGATAGTATCAATAAATGTAATAAATGCACAAACAATGCAAGGAGAAAAGTAGAATGTGAAATGAACTTCAAGTAAAAATAATGAGAGAATTGAAGGGAAAAAAAGAGACGAGCTCAGAATCCACACAGTGAGGGAAAAGCAGGCATGATATTAATATACAAAATGTGTTGTCTGAGAAGAGGTTACTGAAGTAGAAAAATCTGAATTAGCTATAGTTCAGCTAAATGAGACCCACAATTAATTAAAATTCCACCCCCCTGCTACTTTTAGAGAAAGAGATAAATGAAAAATTAGATCAAGTTCTTTAGTAGATAGGCATGGAGGGTGCAGTGTGGTCTGGACCTGTGCATTTCATTAGTATGAAGAATTTTAGATTGGGGACTAATCTGTAATTTAATACCTTAGAAAGTTGCTTGGGGTTACTAAATGTGTTGCTCATGGTTCCTTCCTAATTGTCACTTCATCTTCCTTTTTCCCAGAGGGGCTTTAGGTAGGCTCCATCCTTCTTCCTTCCTTTCTTTACTTTGCCCCTGATTGCCTCAGAGTGAATGTAAACACCAATTGGTTCTGTTTTGACCAGAAACCCTGAGAGTCTTTGCCCACATTGATTTTTTTTTTGATTGGGTAAAAAAGGTCATTCTTTAATTTCATTTTTTTTCTTACTTAGTATTAATCACTGAATGGGTGGTTACCTTGGTCAAACTGAAATCTGTTAAAAAACATTTACTTAAAAAGGCCAAGGTCTTCCACTGCATCTAGTTTCATCTCCAGTCCTCCTGATCCCAGATGGCGTCAGAGGAGAAAGAGGCTGGTGATTTTGTACAGCCCTCCCTCTCTCAAATCCAATTCACTTTCAGGTCATGGTATCATCTCCTCGATGTCATAGTCTTTTTAAAAAAATGAAGGAAAAACAACAATCATGATTAGGTAGCCAGTCTATCAGAGGCAAGATTTCAACCAAATGCTTCCTAACACCAAGTTTGGCTCTCTAGAAATTACACCAGGCTGCCTCTCAAAGAAAACTTCTTCTGTATATTATTACCTAGTGATGTGAATATCTTAGCTATACTCAAATCTTGGTCTTTTCATTTGCAAAATGCAAATATTAAGAGCTGCTCTTCCTTCTTCATTGGGTTGTTATGGGGAGCAAATAAGATAATGTTTATGAAAGTGCTATAAGCTTAAAAATTCTATGCAGATAGATATAACCTATCTCAAACTTCTTATTTTAGGAAAGAGAGAGGGAAAGAAGGGAGAAAGAAAATTATGACTCAAAATTTTATAAAAATGAATGTTAAAAAGGAGAGGAAGGGAGGGAGAAAATTTTGACTCAAAATTTTATAAAAATGAATGTTAAAGGAGGTAGCTTGATGACACAGTGGATAGAACACCAGCCCTGAACTCAGGAGGACCTGAGTTCAAATCTGGACTTAGACACTTAACATTTCCTAGCTGTGTGACCCTGGGCAAGTCTCTTAACCCCAAATGCCTCCACAAAAAAAAAAAAAAGAAAAAGGAAGTTAAAAACTGCCTTTATATGTAATTAGAAAAAAATAAAATGCTATTTAAAATAAAAATATGTACAGTTTCCAAGCACAAAAAGAAAGAATTCACTGAGAAGTTCTTGAATAAATACTTATTAATGATATTAAAATGCTGTGCAAATGTGAGGAGTTATTATATTTTATATGTTCTACATGACCTCATCTTAGTCATGAAAATCACAATTGACTGATATGAGACCTGATCATTTAGCCTGAACTTTAATTTTTTTGACTATGAAATCCATCTGGCAATTAAAGAGCATTTATTAAACTCAGCATAGCAAGGCATTTTGCTAATCAATGGGGTTACAAAGAAAAGTAAAAATTGTTCTTGCTGAATGGAGGAGACAACATATACATAATTAAGTACACCTGTGACCTATACAGAGTTGTTGCTGAGTCGTTTCAGTCTTGTCCAACTCTTTGTGATTCTATTTGGGGTTTTCTTGGCAGAGATGCTGGAGTGGTTTGCCACTTCCTTATGCAGTTCATTTTATAGATGAGGAAACTGAGGCAAATAAGATTTAGTGACTTGCCCAAAATCACATAGCTAGTGTCTAGGATAGATTTGAACTCAGGTCCTTCTGACTCCAAGGATGGTACTATGAACAGTGGACCACCTATCTGCCTGCATATGCACAAAAGGTAAGAAGTAGGGAGGTGCTAGTAGGTAGAAGGACTGAGAAAGATCTCTTGTAGAAGGATGGATTAATTTTTTTTTATTTTAAAAGCTTTTTATTTTCAAAATACATGCATGGATAATTTGTCAACACTGACCCTTGAATAGTCTTGTGTTTCAGATTTTCCCTTCCTTCCCCCACCCCCTAGATGGCAAGCAATCCAATATATGTTAAACATGTTCAAATATATGTTAAATTCAATATGTGTAAACATATTTATACAATTCTCTTGCTGCACAAGAAAATCAAATCAAAAAGGAAAGTAAATGAATAAGAAAACAGAATGCAAGCAAACAACAAGAAGAGTGAAAATGTTATGTTGTGATTCCCCCAGTCCTCTTTCCGCGTGTAGATGGCTCTCTTCATCACAATTCTATTGGAGTTGGCCTGAATCACATCATTATCAAAAAGAGACAAGTCCGTAAGAATTGATCATTGTATAATCTTATTGTTGCTGTGTACAATGTAGTCTTGGTTCTACTCACTTCACTTAGCATCAGTTCATGTAAGTCTCTCCAGGCCTCTCTGAAATCATCCTCCTGATCATTTCTTTTTTTTTTCTTTTTTTTTATTAAAGCTTTTTATTTGCAAAACATATGCATGGGTAATTTTTCATGATTGACCCTTGCAAAGCCTTCTGTTCCAAATTTTTCTCTCCTTCCCCCCACCCCTCCCCTAGATGGCAGGTAGTCTAACACATGTTAAGTGTGTTAAAATATATGGCAAATCCAATATATGTATACATATTTATACAATTATCTTGCTGTACAAGAAAAATCAGATCTAGAAAGAAAAAAAAAACCTGAGAAGGAAAACACAATGCAAGCAAACATCAACAGAAAGTGTTAAAATGCTATGTTGAGGTCCACACTCAGATCCCACAGGCCTCTCCCTGGCTGTATATGGCTTTCTTCATCACTGAATTGTTAAAAAGAATCATGTCCTTCAGAATTGATCATCATATAGTCTTGTTGTTGCTGTGTATAATGATCTCCTGGTTCTGCTCATTTCACTTAGCATCAGTTCATGCAAGGCTCTCCAGGCACCTGATCATTTCTTATAGAACAATAATAATCCCTAACATTTATATTCCATAACTACTTATTCAGCCATTCTCCAGCTGTTGGGCATCCATTCAGTTTCCAGTTTCTCGCCACTACAAAAAGGGCTGCCACAAACAGTTTTGCACATGTGGGTCCCTTTCCCTTCTCTAAGATCTCTTTGGGATATAAGCCCAATGGAAACACTGCTGGATCAAAGTGTATGCACAGTTTGATAACTTTTTGAGCATAGCTCCAAATTGCTCTTCAGAATCGTTGGATCCATTCACAGTTCCACCAACAATGTATCAGTGTCCCAGTTTTCCCACATCCCCTCCAACATTCATCATTATCTTTTCCTGTCATTTTAGCCAATCTGACAAGTGTATAGTAGTATTTCAAAGTGGTCTTAATTTGCATTTCTCTGATCAATAGTGATTTAGAGCACCTTCTCATATGATTAGAAATGATTTTAATTTAGAAGGATGGATTCATGCTGAAACTTGAAGGAAGTCAGAGAAACCAAGAGATGAAGGGGAAGGAGCCAAACAGTAGGGTCATGGATAAGATAACAGTATTGCCACATAGGAGCAAATCTATAGGTTTTAAATAGCCTACAAATAACACTAAGTTAAATCTTATAATACTAAGTTAAATCTTAGTGTTTCATCTGTGACTAAGGCACCAAACCTAATTCTATCCTGAAAAAGTCACATATGTAGCCAGAAGCATTCTAGTTTCCCTTTTTGTTGTTGTTGTTAAGCCATTTTTCAGTCATGTTCAATTCTTTGTGATTTTACTTGAAGTTTTCTTGGCAAAGACACTGGAGTGATTTGCCATTTCTTTCTCCAGCTCTTTTTATATATTGGGAAGTTAAGTGGGTTGTCCAGGGCCACACAGCTAGTAAATGTCTAAGACCAGATTTGAGCTCAGGAAGATGAATCTTCTTAATTCCAGACCCAATACTATATTTACTGAACCACTTAGATGCCCTGAATTTCATTTTACAGATAAAGAAATTGAGGCGAACAGGATTAAGTAACTTGTCTGTGATCACACAACTATTAAGTGATTTGAACTCAGGTCTTTCTGATTCCAGGACTAGTACTATACTACTGTGCCACCTAGAAGACAATTTCTTATTTTTTTAGTCTCTTTCATTTTATAATATATTTCAATATTTGCCACATCCTTTAGAAAGTAAATCTCTTGAGAAAAAAAAACTGTTGTTTTGCTTTTTTTTTGTATGTCCAGTGCTTAGTACGGGGTCTGGCACATTAAAAAAACACTTTATACAAGAATATAAGTCATTTTCCAATTGATAGTCAAAGGATATGAACAGACAATTTTCAGATGAAGAAATTAAAACTATTTTAGTCATGTGAAAAAAGTTCTAAATCACTATTGAAATACAAATTAAGATAACTCTGAGGTATCAATTCACATTCCTCTGATTGGCTAAAATAACAAGAAAAGATAATGATAAATGTTGGAGGGGATGTGGAAAAACTGGTACACTAATACATTATTGATGAGTGTGAACTGATCCAACCATTCTGGAAAGCAATTTGAAACTATGCCCCAAGAGCTATCAAATTGTGCAAACCCTTTGATCCAGCAGTATTTCTACTGGAAAGAGATCATAAAAAAGGAAAAAGGACCCAAATGTGCAAAAAGTGTTTGTACCAGCCCTTTTTGAAGTGGTAAGTAAGTGGTAACTGAGTGGATGCCCATCAGCTAGAGAATAGCTGAAAAAGTTATACCATATGAATGTTAGGGAATATTATTATTTTATAAGAAACAATCAGCAGGATGATTTTGGAGAGACCTAGAGAGAGACCTACATGAACTGATGCTAAGTGAAATGAGTAGAACAAAGAGTACTTTGTACACAGCAACAACAAGATTATACAATGATCAATTCTGACGGACTTGTCTCTTTTCAATAATGAGGAGATTCGGGCCAACTCCAATAGAATTGTGATGGAGAGAGCTATCAGCATCCAGAAAGAGGGACTCTGGGGATTGAGTGTGGATTACAACATAGTATTTTCACCTTTTTGTGGTTGATTGCTTGCTTTTTGTTTCCTTTCTCATTTTTTTCCTTTTTGATCTGATTTTTCTTGTGCAGCATGATTATTGTGGAAATGCGTATAGAAGAATTGCACATGTTTAACATATATTGGATTACTTGCTTTCTGGAGGGACAAAATTTGGAACACAAAGTTTTGCAAGGGTGAATGTTGAAAACTATTTTTGCATGTATTTTGAAAATTAAAAAATTATTATTTTAAAAAAAGTCTATTTAAATCAACTAATTGCAGCAGCAATTACTCAACATTCAGGCAATCCAACTTTCCCAATAGGAAATCATGATCTAAGAAAGAAAGACCCACTTATTAATTGGCATGCTTTATGGTGCAGCATATAGAATTCTGGAAATGGAATAACAAAGATTAACTTACTGAGTTCAAATCCAGCCTCAGACTGACGACTTCTGTGACCCTGAATAAGTCATTTAACCCTGTTTGCCTCAGTATCCACATCTGTAAAATGATTTGGAAAAGAAAATGGCAAACCACTCCAGTATCTTTGCCACAAAGGGGATCACAAAACTTTAAAGGGGTCACAAAGAATTAAATATGACTGAAATGACAGAGCAATAAATGGCATGATTTAAAAAAAAACATCTATAAGATTATTATTTCAACTGGGCAAATAGTTGCCTCTTAGAAGTTTATTTTTCTTCAAGATTCAGTTTTATGATACCTTCTGTGTAAAGTCTTTCGTGCTCACTGAAATCAGCAGTTAATACTATCTCCTTAAATTGTCTTTATAGTACAATTAATATTACTTATCATATTCTGAAGATCACCTGGCAGGATAAAATGCTAGACTCTGAGGTCCTTTCTTGAACTAAACTGCCAAGCAATTTCCTTTTTTTTTTTTTGCTTTTTGCTGAGGCAATTGAGGTTAAGTGACTTGCCGAAGGTCACACAGCTAGGGAATGTTAAGTGTCTGAGACCAGATTTAAACTCAGGTCCTCCTGACTTCAGGGCTGGTGCTCTAACCACTGTACCACCTAGCTGCTCCTGCCAAGCAATTTCCACATCTGCTGTAGAGAGCACAACTTGGCAGGCCATATTGTTCAAATGCCAAAGTATGCTTACCAAAAGACTATTTTGTGAAGAACTCATACAGGGCAAGAGCTCAGAAGATGGTCAGAAAAAGAGATACTAGGATTCTCTCAAGGTCTCTCTTAAAAACTTTAGAATTGGTTGCATGACATGAGAGATACTGGCACAGGACTGCCCAGCATGACGTGCCCTTATCAGAGAAGGTGCTATGCTCTATGAGCAAAGCAGAATTGAATTAGCTTGGAAGAAACATGAGATGTGCAGTTAGAGAATCCATCCCAAATGTTCATAGGCACTATTTGCGTCTGACCTATGTCAGAGCATTTTGAGCTCATATTGATCTGATCAGCCACAATCAGATAAACTGTAACACGACTTTAACAAATGATGTCATTTAGGTACTCTTCAAGAATGAAGGACAACAATTAACCAATTCTGTCCCATTAAATTGTCTTTATAGTGCAATTGATATTATTCATAATTATGGACCATGATGGAATCATAATTAAAAATTAACCTTTTATTTATGTACATTTTCTTCAACAAATTCTTTTAAAACTTAGCAAACATCGGTAATCTTGGAAATAAAGGGATCAATTAAAGAAGTTATTGCTTCAAAACAATTTAATCAAGTAATTGATTCAAGACAATTCCAATAGACTTAGGGTGGAAAATGCCCACATGAGAAAAGTCATGTGGATGGAAGCCTAATATTTGCACCTTCTTTTATTTGTTTTGTTTTTATCATGTTTTTTCTCCTTTTGGTCTGATTTTTCTTGTACATGACACATATGGAAATATATTTAAAAGTAATATAACATAAACACATAAAGGAAGTTTTCAGTATTCATTTTTGTAAGATTTGGGGTTCCAAATTTTTCCCCCCAAATCTTACAAAAATGAATACTGAAAACTTCCTTTATGTGTATTTAGAAAATAAAATACTATTGAACTATTGAAAGGGAGGAGAGAGGTTATGGATGTGAGAGGTGAAGAGAGTCTGAATCATGGTAGAGTCTGTGAGCTGAAAGATGGGGATGGATATGATAGATGTTTTGGATGAGTAGGAATAGTAGAGAAGAAAAATAGCGTGTGTTTATGTTTGTGAATTTGGATGACAGAAGAGATGGTGGTCCCCTCAATAGAAAGGGGAAGCTTTTAGGGAAAATACATCTAGGTGAAGGGAATACAATGAGTTTTGGCGATCTTGAATTTGAAATGAATACATGATTCCAGGTGAAGATGTCAAGGAGCCAGATAATAATGTTTGAATATACAGTTCTGGAGAGAGATTGGGGTGGATAAAGAGAATTATAAATCATTGAATATATATATATATATACATATATATATATATATATATGTGTGTGTGTGTGTGTATGTATGTGTGTGTGTGTGTGTGTATGTGTATAGTAATCATGTAAGTCAATGAGATCGCCAAAGAGATAGACTATAGAGAAGAGAGCCTAGGACAGAGCCTTAGTGGTTAGAAAATGAATACTTTATTTTGTGGATGGCTTCGCCTTTCAACAACTCTGGGAAATAAGTGCTGTTATTATCACCCTCCCCTTTACAGATGAAGAAATAAAAGCAAACAAGAATTCAGTGACTTACCCAGGCTCACATAGTTACTAATTATCTGAGGAAAGGAATTGAATTCAGGGGTTCCTGACCATAGATTCAGGGTTCTATCTCCTGTGCCACCTAACTGCCTCTGCTATGCTTCCAGTGCTTTGAAGGAGTCCACAATTGCATTTATTAGAGAATTATAATTTAAATTTCTTTCTGCTGCTTTTGAAAATCACAAAGGCAACTATGGTCTTATTCTTCCTCATAACTGGTACAGTGTTGGAATGTTTATTTAAGCTTTTAAAAATTATTTGTTATTAAAATATTAAAAATACTGCTATTTGTCTAAGCATATGAGACTGGAGTTTAAGATAGAAAGCTTATGGCAATAGAGGTTTCCTTTGTTTTTAGCAAGGAAGGGCCTCATCACAAATTAATTTATTAAAAGCACTATAAATTTTTAAGTATTTTCTGAAATCATTACCATTCCTATCTATTAGATTGTCTTTGAACCTAGTGAGAGAATTAGTAAGGAAATAAATTAAGAAGGAGGGTGAGGTGTCTGTTCCTGAGAGGTATTGCAGCATGTCTTGTAACACACCCTCTCAAAGGATTGATACAGGTGGGCTAGCAAAAACAAAGTATATATACATACAGATGTATGTATATGTGTATACACACATATATGTATGTATATATGTATGTGTATTTTTATGTTTATCTATCTTTCTATTTATCTACAATATTATATTTACTTATCTGTATGAATGCTGTTTCTTCTAATGAAATATAAATTCCTTGAAGGGTGAACTCTAAATTTTTGGTTTGTCTTTGTTTCAGATCTAAAATTCAAATCCAGATCTACCTGGCTAAAAATGGAATGCTCTTTCCATTATCTCATACTGTCTCAGGGGGAGGTTGAAAGGGAAGTTGGGAAGATAATAAAGGCAAACTTTGTGGTATATCTCTTCCGCATTTCTAGCTCTGACCAATCCCCAAAGGATTGTACCAGTGAGTTCCCTAGGACAAAGAAGTTTTGTTTTAATCTTAAACTTTACAAAGATCTGTCAATATCTGACAAACACAGAAATTTAAACTCTAACTTCTCAGTTTGGCACAATTTCTTTGGGGGTATTGAATTAGAATAAGCAATTTATATAAAACTTAGCAGGTTTTATTTGATTTAAATTGAACATCTGATCTTGTTACTTTCTGTGAATTAATCTTATTCACTCTTTCCTTTGTTGGATTTGTCTTAAACTTGAAATTGTTGATTTGGGGAGAAAGTATACCTTGAAAAGTATCTTTATCTGGGCTCTCACATCAATAGGTTCAAGGCTTCCAGTGCTGGGAATTGATGAGAAAAGTCATGCTATTCAATTAATGGGTTTATTTTAAGAATCAATTAGAAAGAATATAGAAAAATTCCAAATAAGAAATTCCTCCAGGGCAGTAGGCCTCAAGACCACAGCTATCTGCAACTTGAGATTTGTAAACTGAGTCCTCTACAGGATCCAACAATGAGTTAATAGAACTGATCGGGGCTTAGGCAAAATTGTAAAGCTCTTTTTGCCTTGCATTGAACTCTGGCTATGGCACCATTGAGAACCTATCCCTATATAACGAGCCTCTTAAAACTTTTCCTAGTGCCATATATGGCTTAATATTGTTCTATTTTCCACACTGTTGAAACTTGTTCAGATTTTATTGTATCTTGTTGCCTTCCAGGGTATCAAAGGGCTCACCTAAACTGTCCTCTTTCCATGCCAATTTGTCTTAGACTCCCAGCTCCTCTCAAGCTTCAGCTCATGTACCATTTATTATAGCAACATTTTCTTGATTTCCCTATTTGTTAGAGCTCTCATCTTATTTAAGTTATCACAGAAATTCTTGCCCATATTAAAAACAGTGTGATGCCAGTATGGAAAGAGTCCTGAATAGAGAATCAGGGGATCTATGTTCTACTCCTTCCTTTGTCACTTACAACCTGTCTAGCCTTCAGAAAGTAACTGGGCTCAGGTTCTTCCATTTGTACAATGAGGAGGTTGAACTAGCAGGTATCTCTAATTCTGTGATTCTGTAGGTGAAAATTGTGACATTTACCCTTCCCCCCTCAGTCAATTCCTGAGATGTGCCTGGTGCTGAAAATCCAAGTTCTCCAAGATTCAGGCTGCTGTGATTTGTGAGTGACTGAATCTTTCACAAAGTCTGGAGAATTGAGGTCTTTCTAAAGTCTGTCACAGAGGAGTCAAGGGATCTGAATTCAGGTTGGAGCTTGATCACTAACTGAATATATGACCGTGAATGGTACATTTCAATTCTCTGGGCATTGGCTTCCTCATTATATAAAAGAAAACTTGGAGTTAGTAATGGCTAACATAATTTCCCACTTTGAAATTCTGTGGTAAATTTCTTGTCCCATATTCTCCTCCCACTATATTAGCTTGTTCCCTTCCATTTGTTTATCAGTGCAGATGAGTTCCTTTGGTTTGGTTTATATATACACTCAAATAACCTGGAGACACAGGGCATCTAACCTTACAAAGGCCTCTCTGTGGTCGTACAAGAGCACATAGTAATTCAGTAATTATCCTGATAGAGAGCAGGTGGAAAGAAGGTAAAGAGAGTTGTAAAACTGCTGTTATTATAACTCATTGTGCTTTCCCTAAATCCCTAGGACCCTCGGACTTCTAAGATTCTTTGCCCAAAAAGAGAAACACAGCAATCTACAGTTAAGATATTCTTAGGAGGCAAAAACTGTTGTATCATAACTAGTACCCCACTAATACACATAACTTATACTTATGCTAAGGGCCAATGTGGTAGAGTCCTTAGCATGATTCAAAGTCAACTCAGTGCATATTAGTGACTGTCACTCACTGACTCCCTCTCTTGTTCCTTTACTTCCCTAGGTACATTCATTGAATCAGGGCTTAATCCTTTTCCTTGCACAAAAAATTTATATTCCTTTGGGCAGATCATTTGAAGGTAAGAATATGATACTTTATGAATGAAGGAAGGAAGAAAAGGAGTGAATGAAGGAAGGAAAAAAGAAAAGGAAGGAAGAAAAGAAGGAAGGAAGGAAAAAAGAAAGAAAGGAAGGAAGGAAAGAAAGAAAAAGAAGGAATTCTGTTGCCCAGCTGATTAATTCATTTGGGTCCCTAGTGGGGCAGCTCTAGTCATAGAGGTTATCGTTTATCCTTGAAGGAAATCTTAACCCTAAATCACTGAATGAGCCTCAGTCATTGCTTTAATCAAACTGAGACCTGTTAAAGACTTTATCTTAAAAAAAACTAAGGGTCATCTCCAGTCATCCTGATCTATATCTTGCCCTATATCTGGACCCAGAGCACTCTGGAGGAGAAAGTGAGGCTGGTGGTTCCCTCACTTCAATCCAAGTCACTTGAATGCCATGGAATCACCTCCCTGATGTGATGGTCCTCTTTAAGAAGGAAGAACAAAGAACAATCCTTTTCATATTTTCCTGGCAAGCAATGAGCATTTAAATGCTATTCAAACCACTGTATTAAGCACTAAGTAATAAAAATAGAAGAAAAAAAAAGAAAAGACAGTTTTTGCCTGCAAGGAGTTTATATACTGGTGGAAGAAGATAGCATAAAAAGGATTTGAAAAATGGGGGTGAGGGAAGGGGAAAGTACATGCATGAGGAGAGCATGATGGTGAAGCTCACAGAATCACAATGCACAGTTGGGTGGAGAATGAAACATGGCTGGCTGTCCCCAAAAATGGAACCTTGGAAGGAATCCACCAATTGTAAAAGGAAGCCAGCATAGTAAAGTGATGTTCCAGTGTGAGAAGGTTCTAGATCTTCAGGGAAATTTCAAAGTGAGAAGGTGATTGAGGCATGGTGGCAAAATCCATAACATCAGAAACATGGCTGGGAATAAAATAAAACTGTTTTGGGCCCATGACTAAAATAAAGACCTTGGAAACAACTCATCATGACTGATGTTATAGAGGGTAGGAAGATGCCAGGTGCTAAGGGAAGTTCCAGAGTTAGAAGGTAAATGAGTCATAGTGGTGAAAATAGCTAGTGTTCCTTTAGGTTCAGACCATACTGTAAATCTATTAGAAATCAAACATTCTCTCTCATTCTTTCCAGACTTCTTTATCCAACTGGAACATTTTCTCAACACAAATCTTAACTCTTTATACATGCATCTTTTTTTTCACTCTCAGACTACTTGTCTCTTAAGCTTCAAAGACTAAGTAACAGCCTGAAGCTGCTTTCTGATCCCCAGAAATTGACCTGAGAAATCAGTGTTCTATTCCTCTCACAACCCCAACTGAGAGGGTTTTTTGACTCAACCCCTCATTCTACAGAGAAGGAAGCTGAAGCTAATGTTAAATGGCTTGCTCAGTATTACAGATAGTAAGTGTCAGTAAGCACTTGCTTTTCCACTGAAATTTGGGGTGAACATTTTTCCTGTCCCATTCTCTCTACTATCCAGTAAAAGTAAGATTGTGAAGACCTATATTGTCACTACAGAGGCTTGGACCCCACTATGCACAGTTCTGGGGACTCTTGATCCACACAGAATGGCCTCTGTTCAAAGCTAAGTTCTAAATACCATCTTTTTCCTTCATCATGTCTTTGTCAGTAACTAGCAGGATCCATGGGAGAGCAGAGAATAATGTATGAGTATATGATTAAGCCAGGGGCAGCTAGGTGACTGGATAGAGCACTGCTTCTGGAGTTAGGAGGACCTGAGTTCAAATGTGGTCTCAAATACTTGATACTTACTAGATGTGTGATATTGGGCAAGTCACTTAACCCCATTGCCTCACACACAAAGAAATTTTAACTAAACAAAGAAATTCTGTGCCTGCAATTATTCTTGGCTTCTGGCATGTAACCAGAGTCATTCATAGGTTGCTAATGACCTTCTCTTCCTTTTCCATGAACATTAGAGATGAGCAGAGAATTAATTAACACTTCCTTGCATGACACCAGAAAGTAAGGCATCTAAATCTTGAAATGTTGTATTCTTATCAGACTCAGAACAGGTGTGATACAGAGATATTTTGAATTGTTATGTTCCAAGACGTGTCAAAGAGGGACACAGCAGGACCCAGACCTACTCATTCTAATTAATTGTCAGCAGAGTTCCAGCCTAGCTCAATTGTTTAGAACAATTTGCATTATGCGAAAAGTTACAAAATCATCCCTTCTATTTAACCCAATGATGCTGTGACTATATATTCCAAGAGGTTATTGCTAGGAAGACAAGACCCATCACTACAAAAATATTCATAGCAGCACTACAGTAGCAAAAAGCTGGAAACAAGCAATATGACTAATGATTGGGAAGTTGTTGAATAAATTGTGGCAGGTGAATATTCTGGAATATGAGTATGAACAATCCAATAAAATATGGAATGTTTTTGGATTTTTTGAAATATTTTATGGATTGGTACACAAAACACTGTCTACCCCAAACAATAGAAAATATACACTGGCAGGCATTATAAATTTAAATAATTTTTATACTAACTTGATTAACAATTTTCAGGGAATATTCAATAAATAGTTGAAAAAAATTCATTGAAGGAAAAAATTCAATTTGATTTAACACATGTTTTCTTGGAAGAAAAAAAAGACAAGTATTTTTAACATAATCAACATGTAGTGCATATCCTGCCATCTAGGAGAGGGGTAGGGAGTAGGGGGCGGAAATTTGTGACAGAAAACTTTGTAAGGGTTAATGTTGAAGAATTACCCACACATATGTTTTGCAAATAAAAAAAAAAGACTGAAGTCTGTCAATAGAACTGAGTCTAATGGCCTAACATAATAGAAAGATTCCACTACTAATTCCAGATTCCACTGGAATTTTTTTTTTTTTTTTTTGTGCCCATGCATAAGTCACATAATAGAGTATTTGAATGGTCACATTTGATTAAGTTTTTTTTCTTAAGGTTGGTTTAATTATGATTAACTTAAAGAAATTACTTAAATTCATTTGAGGATTTCAGAGATTTTCATTGTTCCCTATGGTCTTTAGATCATGACTTGGTAAGAGTTTTTCCTTTTCTCATTCCTGCACGGTAGGTTGCCTGAGTAATTTATAGTACTGTCCTTTATTAGCAGCTAATTGAATGGTTTTAATATTCAAGTTTATTATATTTGAGCTAACTCATGCTAGTATTAGACATTGCTTTTTTACATACACAATGATTAACCAGTGCTAGTTATTGTACTTTAGATTATGAGAATTGGTACAATTAAATGTTATAAATTAAGATTAAAAATAGAAGCCTTCCTAGTCTAGTCTGAACATGCTGTCTCCATAATGCCATAAAAGACAGAACCATAAGGATTAAGAAGTCCTGGACTACTTGCTGTAATGGCAAGGAACTGGAAATTAAATGGATGGTCATCAGCTGGGAAATGGCTGAATAAGTTATGACATAAATGTAATGTAATATTATTGTTCTATAAGAAATGATGAGCAGACTGATTTCAGAAAAACTGGGAAGACTTACATGTACTGATGCTGAGTGAAATGAGCAGAATCAAGAGAACATTGTGCATACAACAGCAAGATTATGTGATGATCAACTGTGATGGACTTGGCTCTTTTTTTTTTTTTAACAATATAGTGATTCAAGGCAATTCCAATAAACTTGAGGTGAAAAATGCCATCTGCATCCAGAGAGAGAAGTATAAAAATGGAATATGGATTATCAAAGCATAGTATTTTTATCTTTTTGTTGTTTGCTTGGCTTTTTTTCTTGTGATTTTTTCCTCTTTGACCTGATTTTTCTTGCATAACATGATGAACATGGAAATATGTTTCGAAGAATTATACATGTTTAACCTATATCAGACTGCTTGCTGTTTTGGGGAAGGGGAAGATAGAGAGGCAGGGAGAGGTAGAGATTTTAGAAAGGTGAATGTTGAAAACTATCTTTGCATGCAGTTGGAAAAATAAAATACAATTGAAAAAACAAAGTCCTGGGCTACATTTCTGTAGTTGTTCCTGGCAAATTAGACATAGTAATTATGAGAATTGGTTGGGCATTTGGTTTTCACAGTTATGAAAATTAAATTAAAGAAATGAAATTTCAATCAGAAAATTGAAGCCCTTAAGGACACCAAAGAATAATCAGGAATGAAGGTTTTAGATTTGAACAGGAGCCTTCTGAATTTTGCCTCCCTATGTAACTCCTTGGTTCACCCATTCTTGTAAGAATGCAAAATAAATTTTTCCTGCATTCATCATTGAGTCAGTGGAATTCTTGGTGAGGTATTTTGTTTCTTACAGTAATAAATCATAGATTTAGGAGCAGAAAGACCTTAGAGGACAACTAGTTGAACTTTCTTATTTTATAGATGGAGAATGTGAGACTTAGAAAGGTTGGCTTGCCCTGTATGATGTTGCTAGGAAATGTCAGGGGCATAATTTATCTTACAAGCTACAAGTCCAGTAATGTAACATTCCCATGGTCACTTCTAGCAGCTTTAGAAAGCCTAATCTTTATCTCTCAGCCCCTCATTGCCCTCAGGCTCAGGGGCTGAGTGTGATATCTAAGGTAAAATTCCTAACTGAAGGCAGGATCTGAGAAAGAATCACATGGTTACATAAGGCTAAGGGTGGAGGTTTGAGATAACTGATTAAAGAATAGGAAAAAGATTGCAATTTTATTAAAAATAAACTACATTAAATGAATATGTATATTTATTATATACATATTGAATATATGGAAATATATGAAAAATAAGATGTACCATTCGTTTACTCTAGTTTAGGATGGTAAAATTAAATATGGGAATGATTGAAGTGGCAAGGTAAAGGGTGATTTGAAAGTAATTGTAGGGGCAGCTAGGTGGTACAGTGTGTAGAGCACTGAAATAAGGAGTTCAAATCAGATCTGAGATGCTTAACAGTTACTAACTGTGTTATGCTGAACGAGTCACTTAATTCCACCCTCCTCACCTACCACAAAAGTAAGTGTAATTGCCTAATTCTTTCTATAAAAGGGCAATAAGGAATAACAAAAATAATTATAGGTAGTATCTATATAGCACATAGTCTGCTATAAATCTCATAGCAGCTATTATTATTCCCACTTAATGTATCAGAAAGCTGAGGCTGAGAGAGCTTAAATAACTTGTTCAGTGTAACATAGATTGTAAATCTCCTTACCTACCAAAGAATTTCATCCAAACATTTATAGAAGGAAAACCAAGTGGATGACAACTATGATTGGAAAATCAACCCATGGAGTGTTTGCCAAAACATAAATCTTCAGTAATCACTGTGGTTGAATAAAGAGATAGGCCTATAATTAAACAAGAGAAGAAAAATGAGCTGAATTATCTTAGAAGGAGTTTGCCAAGTTTTTAATAACTCCAAGTTTTATGCAAAGACAAAGGAACATCCTTTTAATTTCTTTCTTCTCCTTTTTTTTTTTTTTGCTAAGGCAATTGGGATTAAGTAACTTGCCCAGGGGTCACACAACTAAGAAGTGTTAAGTGTCTGAGACCAGATTTGAACTCAGGTCCTCCTGACTTCAGGACTGGTGCTCTATCCAACTAGCTGCCCCAATCCATTTAATTTCAATACTCTTCTAGTGATATCATGTTGTACTACAGTGGTGTCAAATTCAAATAGAAAGGGTGTGTGTGTGTGTGTGTGAAGGGGGCACTAAATTATATTTAAGATCCCTTCATTATACAAAAATTGACTTAGAAAATTGCATATTAACATTTATTTTTATTTATTTTGCAAATATTTCCTGATTACATTTAATCTAGTTCCATCAGGCTATTCTTGCTTGATATCTCCATCTGGTTTAGTTGGAGAGTTGGTCTCAGAGTCAGGAAGACCTCAATTCAAATCTCTCCCCTACGAACATCTTGATTGGTAAATATGGGGAATATTCTCACTGGAAATTCCCTTTACCAGTAAAAATCACAGGTCTAATTCACCAAGAAAAAAATTCATTACTGTACAAATGCCTGGGAGTTATGGGACAACAAAGTCACCAAAGTTTGAAAGGGCGATAGAGAGGCACATGGTGGGTGTAAATAAGTTGTAACATATTGCTAATGAAAATTCCAGAAGAAAAACAGCATAAAGAATGTTATACATGACCAGAAACATCACATAGCAAGGGAAGGGAAGAAGGGGGAAGGGAATAACAACTCATATAGTGCCTACTATGTGCTAGTCACTTTACAAATATCTCATTTGATCCTCACAACAACCTGCGAGATCCCCATTCTACAACTGAGGAGATTGAGGCAGACTTTTCTACTAAATCTAGGTTTGCCCAAAGTTACAGAGATAGTAAGTGTCTGAAAATGGATCTAAATTTAGATCTCCCAGACTTCAGGCCCAGCATTTTATCCACTGTACTGCCTAGTTGCTACCAAGCAAGAATATAAAAATGCCATAAGCAATCCAACTGAATCTATGCAATACAATGTTAAGAAATTTAGAGAACGTGCCCATTATTAAATTGGTTGGACCCCCTGTGAGTTCTAATAGGAGAATATGAACCAGGGTTGTCCAGGATATCATAAAGTCTGGAATGGTTTGGATTATCCTGCTTGTAATTTGTGTGTGTGTGTGTGTATGTGTGTGTGTGTGTGTGTGCGTGTGTGCGCGCGTGTGTGCGTGCGCAAACCCAGGTTAACAATTTTTTAAATTGCTATTATCTTTTCTTTTTTAGATCACCTTCTCCACTGGAATATCTCCTTTCCCACTCCCCCTGCTCAGTAAGTCTTCTCTTGTAGCAAATATTAGAAAATAAATTTTGCAAAATGAACCAACTTCAAATATGTCTGATAGGATATGTCTAATGTTATATTACACAATCATTTCTTTTTTAAAAAAAATAATAGCTTTTTACTTTTCCAAATGCATTTAAAGTTAATTTTCAACATTCATTTTTGCAAAATCTTGTGTTCCAAATGTTTTTTCTCCCTTCCCCCCCCACACCTCCCCCAGACAGCATGCAATCCAATATAGGTTAAATATGTGCATTTCTCCTAAACATATTTCAATATTCATCATATGCAAGAACAAGCAGATCAAAAGGGAAAAAAGAACACACGAGAAAAAAAACCAAGCAAATAAACAACAAAAGGTGAAAATACTATGCCTTCATCTACATTCAGTCTTCATACAGACACTTCTAAAATGAAGGGAGAAGGTACATTTTTCTCCACATCGAGGACTAAGTTTGATCATTATAACTGTACAACATCCAATGTTATGTTTTTCTTTTTTTTTCCATTTACATCATTGCAATTACAGTGTATATTTTCCCTTTGTCCTGTTTCTGTTCATGTAAATTTTCCCATGCATTTCTGAATTCTTTATGGTCTTCAGTTCTTTCAGGGCACGGAATTTTTTTTTTCTTTTTCTTCGGTTCTTTCAGGGAAGCAATATTTCATTACACTCATATGACCCAATTTATTCCCAGGCTTTTTTTCTTCTTTTCCTTCCTACATTTTAATGTTCACTTCAGCTACTTCGCAACCAAACCAGGAGGCAGGGACTATTTAGATTTGTCTGCCTTCTTTCTGTGTGTGATGACCAATGTATACAGATACCTGCTGCAGGGAACCTTAAACTTTACGCTGTCTTTGTTTTTGTGGATCTGCACATATTTGGCCTCCTTTCACATAGCTGTGAGCAAGAAGTCTTTTATTTCCTCTATTTTTCAGAGCATGGCAATGATGGCCACCACAGGATGAAGGGGCAGTGTGTGGCTCTAGAGGTTCATCTCCTGACAAGAAGCTGAAGGAGACAGAACTAACAATTCTAACATGTAGGATAAACAAAAAATCACTTCACATTTGTCTTTCATTTCAGTAGAGTCATGAATTATTCAACCTTGGCAAAGGTGATGATTTTCCTACCTCCAGAGCAGCCGAATTGTCTTGGGGAACAAAGCCACCATTAACACCCACACGTTGTGAATGTAGCTATTTCCTTCATCAGTCTATTCTTCCCCCTTCCATATCCTGTGCCAGCTAGGTGAGGTGGAACGAGGCCAGACTCTGTTGCTTAGATATTACCCAAGCAATTCATGCCCAGTGCCCCTGAAACTTGACCCCGTGTCTTTAGCAGAGGGGGGAACAGAGTGGTGATGCTCAGCACAGCTAAAATTTCTATGTTTTAAACAGGAAGTCAGGGTTCCATAAGTAATGCCTTTGTGCTTTAAGACCCAGGTGAGGGCCAGTTGTTTTTCTTATTGTTGTTGAGTCATTTTTTTTTCAGTCATGAATGACTCTCCGTGATCCCATTTGTGATTTTCTTGGCAAAAATACTGGAATGGTTTGCCATTTACTTCTCTAGCTCATTTTATGGATGAGGAACTGATGCAAACAGGGTTAAGTGACTTGCCAAGGATTATACAGCTATTAAGTGTCTGAGGTCAGATTTGAACTCAAGAAGATGAATCTTTCTGACTACAGACTCAGCACTCTATCCACTACACCACCTAGCAGCTCCAAACAGGACGTTGGTGGGATCCCCAAAACATGCCTTTGTTCTTTAAGACCCAAGTGAGAGGGAGTTTTATGCTCACTGATCTCTGAATGGCCTAATTCACTTTTTTTGGGGGGGGTTATGATTGCTCTTGTCCTTCTTATGATGTTTATATGTTTGCTATTCAGCATTTTATAAGTGCACGTTCCATCTTTTCTATGGGAATGAGGAAGAATTTCTATTCCTTGTTAGAAAAAAAATTTACAGACACATACATATATTTATTGTTGTCTCTTTTAGTCATGTCCTACTCTGTGATGCCATTTGGGATTTTCTTGGCAGAAATACTAGAATGATTTACCATATCTTTCTCCATTCATTTTATAGAAGAAGAATGAAGGCAAATGGGGTAAGTGACTTGCTCAGGGTCACATAGCTAGTAAGTGTCTGAGGCCAGATTTGAATTTGGGAAGACAAGACTTCCTGATTCTAAGCCCAGTGTTTTATCCACTGTGCTACCCATATACACATATAGATGTATCTATTTAAATAACTGAAACCTTCTTTTCTACATGTTGAAATTCTTATATATCAGAAATATATTCCCTCTCCAGTAGAAAATCTGAAGTATAAAATATTTAGTAAAGAATAATTCCAAGGGAAAATACTAGAAGTACCTCTGTCAAAGGGCCTTTGATCCTTTCTTGAGGAGACAATTCAAAACTCTCTTCCTGGTAATTTAGAGATAGAATACTTTAGGAAGACTCATTGGCTACTTTCCTATATATCTCTATATAGTTTTAATTTCTCTTCACTTTTTTTTTGCTTTTGCTTTCTTTTTTATTAAATATACCTAATCATAACCCCATTAACATACATCCAAATAGGTCAGTTAGCCCACAAGTATTTATTTATTAGACACCTATTGTATGCGAGACACTGTGGTAAATGTTTGGAATATAAAGAAGGGGACCTTGCCACACACAATCACAACAACCACAGCAAACAACAACAACAATTTCTATCCTCAGAGAGTTTTTATTCTGATGGGATAAAAAATATGAAAATGGTCAGGTAACTATATATACAGAAGAGATGGAAAATAATCTTTTTTTGTTTTTGTTTTGTTTTGTTTTTATTAAAGTTTTTTATTTGCAAAACATATGTATGGGTAATTCTTCAACATTGACCCTTACAAAGCTTTCTGTTACAAATTTTCTCCCCTAGTTCCCACCCCTCCCCTAGATGGCAGGAAATCCACTACATGTTAATTATGTTAAAATACTTGACAAATCGAATATATATATATATACATACATATTTCCACCCTTATCATTGTTGTGCAAGAAAAATCATATCTACAAGAAAAAAATCAGACAAAGGAAACACAATGCAAGCAAACATCAATAGAGATCATAAAAATGCTATGTTGTAGTCTACATTTCACATCCCTCTCTCTGGGTGTATATGGCTTTCTTCACTGAACAATTAGAACTGGTTTGAAACATTTCATTGTTGAAGAGAGCCATGTCCATCAGGATTGATCATCATATAGTATTGTTGTTGCCATGTATAATGATCTCCTGGTTCTGCTCATTTCACTCAGCATCAGTTCATGCAAGTCTCTCCAGGCCTCTCTGAAATCCTCCTGTTGGTCGTTTCTTACAGAACAATAATATTCCATAACATTCATGTACCATAATTTATTCAGCCACTCTCCAATTGATGGGCATCCATTCAGTTTCCAGTTACTAGCCACTACAAAAAGGGCTGCCACAAACATTCTTGCACATGTGGGTCCCTTTCCCTCCTCTAAGATCTCTTTGGGATATAAGCCCAATAGAAACACTGCTAGGTCAAAGGGTATGCACAGTTTGATAACTTTTTGGGCATAGTTCCAAATTGCTCTCCAGAATGGTTGGATCCATTCACAGTTCCACCAACAATGTATTAGTGTCCCATCTTGATGGAAAATAATCTTAAAGGGGAAAGCCCTAGCACTTGGGGAAGACTAGGAAAGACCTCTTAAAAAAGGTGATTCCTAGAAGCTAGAGAAACTAAATGGTATGGGTTAGGGAGCAAAATATTCTGGGGATGGAGACAACCAATACAAAGTCTCCAAGACTTCAAGAAACAGTAAATAGTACAGTTTAGCTGAATCATAGAATTTGCAGAGGGAAATAAAACATTAAAAATTGGAAAAGCAGAAAAGAATTAGGTTATAAAGTTTTTAGATGGCAAACATAAGAGCTTATAGTTAATCGGGACCCACTGGATCTCTAGGAGTAGGAATGAGATATATTCAAACTCACATCTGATAGGAATCATGTTGGCAGCTGAGTGGAAGATGAATTGGAGTGGAGATTGACTTGAATCAGGGAGACCAACCAGAAGGCTATTGCAGTAATCTAAGTGAAGTGAAGTGGTTGTGGGTGAGAGGAGACAGGAGGAGATAAAGAAAAGATGTGAAAGTAGCAACACAATCTGGCAATGGAGTGAATGAGGGTGAGGAGGTAAAGAGTCTTGGCATCTGAATGAAAGGGTGCTATCTTCAATAATGTGGAAGAGGGATGTGTGTGTGTGTGTGAATATTACACCTATGATCTTAGATAGGATCCTCCACAATCCCCATGTTAGTAAGCCTGGAATATAGAGGAAGACATTCTAAACCAATGCCCTTGGAGGCTTCCTCAATCCCATTGCTTAAAGATCCCAAACTCCAGAACTGAAAATGGACATAACATATTCACCACAGTCACCATCCTAGAAGTGACAGAGCAGCCCTAACTCTTGTAAAAGATGGGACTTGTACAAATGAAGAAAGTCTGGACGACCATCTTGGGAGCTGCCACATCTGGATGCAGATTTAAGAGGACGAGGATCCTTCTCCAATGAGCTAAATTTTAGGTAGCTCGACAGTGTAGTAGATAGAGTATTAGACTCAGGATCAGGAAGATCTGAAGTCAAATCTTGACCCAGATACTTGTAAACTGTGTGAGCCTAAGCCAGTTGTCTGCCTCAGTAATCTCAACTGTAAAATGGAGGTAATTATTGCACCAAACTTCCAGAAGTTATTATAAGGATCAAATGAGCAAATATCTGTAAAGCACTCATCACAATGCCTGACAAGATGCTCAATTAAATGCTTGTTCCTTCCTTTATTCCCTACCCACAGAAGTTCTTCCTAATTACAGAAATCAGTAAGATACCATTAACTCTTTTTTTAAAATAGCTTTTTATATTTTCAAGACACATGCAAAGATAATTTTCCACATTCTCCCTTGCAAAACCTTGTTTTACAAATTTTTCTCTTCCCTTCCTCCCACCTTTCCTAGATAGCAAGAAATCCACATATGTTTAAAATGTACGATTCTACTATACATATTTCTACAATTATCATGCTGCACAAGAAAAATCAGATCAAAACGGGAAAAAGAGAAAGAGAAAAAAGCAAGCAAACAACAAAAATGATGAAAATACTTTGCTGTGCTGGACACTCAGTCCCCACAGACCTCTCTCTGGTTGCAGATGGTTCTCTCCATCACAGGGTTATTGGAATTGGCCTAAATCACCTCATTGTTAAAAAGAGCCACGTTCATCACAGTTGATCATTGCATGATCTTGTTGTTGCTGTGTATAGTATTCTCTCTTTTTTATAGTCCAACAAGATTTTTATTTACAATTTTGAATCCACATTTGTTAATAATATTGGTCTAAGGTATTTTGATGTTTTACCTCTGTCTGGTTTAGCTATTCAGACTATGTCCTAATATCCTTTTTTTTCTTTTTTTTATTAAAGCTTTTTATTTGCATAACATATGTATGGGTAGTTCCTCAGCATTGACCCTTACAAAGCTTTCTGTTACAAATTTTACCCCCAGTCCCCTCCCCTCCCCTAGATGGCAGGAAGTCCATTACATGTTAATAATGATAAAATACTTGACAAGTTGTTGTGCAAGAAAAATCCCATCTATAAGAAAAAAAATCAGAGTAAGGAAACACACTGCAAGCAAACATCAATAAAGAGCATGAAAATGTTATGTTGTAGTCCACATTTCATATTCCTCTCTCTGGATGTATATGGCTTTCTTCACTGAACAATTGGAACTGGTTTGAGACAATTCTTTGTTGCAGAGAGCCATGTCCATTAGAGTTAATCATCATATAATATTGTTGTTGCCATGTATAATGATCTCCTGGTTCTGCTCATTTTGCTCAGCATCGGTTCATGCAAGTCTCTCCAGGCCTCTCTGAAATCCTCCTGTTGGTCGTTTCTTACAGAACAATAATATTCCATAACATTCATATACCATAATTTATTCAGCCACTCTCCAATTGATGGGCATCCATTCAGTTTCCAGTTTCTAGCCACTACAAAAAGGGCTGCCACAAACATTCTTGCACATGTGGGTCCCTTTCTCTCCTCTAAAATCTCTTTGGGATATAAGCCCAATAGAAACACTGCTAGGTCAAAAGGTATGCACAGTTTGACAACTTTTTGAGCATAGCTCCAAATTGCTCTCCAGAATGGTTGGATCCGTTCACAGCTCCACCAACAATGTATTAGAGTCCCAGCTTTCCCACATCCCCTCCAACATTCATCGTTATCTTTTCCTGTCATTTTAGCCAATCTGACAGGTGTGTAGTGGTACCTCAGAGTTGTCTTAATTTGCATTTCTCTGATCAATAGTGATTTGGAGCAATTTTTCATATGACTAGAAATGGTTTTAATTTCATCATCTGACAATTGTCTGTTCATATCCCTTGACCATTTATCTATTGAAGAGTGGCTTGAATTCTTATAAATATGAGACAATTCTCTATATATTTTAGAAATGAGGCCTTTATCAGAACCATTAAATGTAAAGATGATTTCCCAATTTGATGCTTCCCTCCTAATCATGTCTGCATTAATTTTGTTTGTACAGAAACTTTTTAACTTAATATAGTCAAAATTATCTATCTGATGTTCAATTAAGAATTCCAGATCTTCTTTGGACATAAATTTATTCCACCTCCACAGGTCTGAGAGGTAAAGTATACTACGTTCCTCTAATTTGCTTACAATATCACTCTTTATATCTAGATCATGAACCCATTTAAATCTTATCCTGGTATGTGGTATAGTATTCTATTAGTTCTACTCTATTCACTTAGCATCAGTTCAAGTAGGTCTCTCCAGTACTCTCTGTAATCACCCTGCTGATTGTTTCTTATAAAATAATAATATTCCATGATATTCATATATCATAACTTATTCAGTCATTCCCCAACTGATGGGCATCCACTCAGTTTCCAGTTCCTTGTCACTACAGAAAGGATTGCTATAAACATTTTTGCACATGTAGGAACTTTTCCCTTTTTAAGATCTCTTTGGGATACAGACCCAGTAGAGACACTGTTGGATCAAAGGGATACCATTAACTCTTTAAACAAATATTTCCACATTAGTTATGTTTTGAAAGAAGAATCAGAACAAAGAGGAAAACCATGAGAAAGAAAAAAAAAACACCCCCCAAATTGAAAATAGTATGCTTCAACCTGCATTCAGAATCCATAGTTCTTTCTCTGGATGGGGATAGCATTTCCCTTCACAAGTTTTGTAGAATTATCTTAGATCATTATATTGCTGAGAAAAGCAAAGTATATCAAAATTGATCATCTGTAAAAATGTTGCTGTTACTGTATGCTGCTCACTTCACTTAACATCAGTTTATATAAGACTTTCCAGGTTTTCTGAAATTTGCTTGCTTAGCATTTCTTATAGAACAATAATATTCCATTATATTTCATATACAATAATTTATTTAGCCATCCCTCAGTTGTTGGGCCTCTCCTCAATTTCCAATTCTTTGCCACAAACAAAGTACTATAAACCATTTTTGTACATATGAGTCCTTTTCCAATTTTTATGATCTCTTTGGAATACAGACTTAATAGTGGTATTTCTGGGTCAAAGGGATTGCATACTTTTATAGTTTTTTGGGCATAGTTCCAAATGAATGGATCAGTTCACAACTCCACCAATATTATGTAATAGTGTTCCAATTTTTCTACATCTTCTCCAAAATTTATCACTTTGCTTTTCTGTCTTATTAGCCAATTTGGTAGGTATAAAGTGGTACCTCAGAATTGTTTTAATTTGCATTTCTCTAATCAATAATGATTTAGAGTATTTTTATATGACTATAGATAGCTTTAGTTTTTTCACCTGAAAACTGCCTATTGATATTCTTTGACCATTTATCAATGGGGTGATAGCTTGTAGTCTTATAAATTTGACTCAGTTCTTTATATATTTTAGAAATGAGGCCTTTATCAGAAAAGAGTGGCCTTAATCATGTTTGTTTCTTTTCTTCCTTCCTTCTGTTTATAGAAAACAGAATGAATAAGTCATGGAGTAGGCAAGTACAATAAACATTTGAGAAACAGAAAGTAGTTGAATTTAATTAGACTAGGAGAGTGTATAATACATAAGAAATAGTATGATCTAATCCAAAAAGGTAGTTAAGGGCCAGATTATAAAAGGAATGTTAAGGAATGGAGTTTAAATCATTTCATTAGACAGGAGGAAGTCGCTGAACATTATTGGACTAAGAAATTATGTGATCCAAAATGTATATTAGTAAGATGAATCTAATATCTATTTAGAGGGTGGATTATTTGGGAGAGAAATGGGAACAGAGAATGGTCAGTTAGAAGATAAACATTTATTAAGTACCTACTATGTACAAAGCACTGAGATGTTGCTTTAAAAATGTTATTTGTGTTAAACACTTGGGATACAAAGAAAGATAAAAGATAGTCCCTGCCCTTGAGGACCTCACAACTTGATGGAGGAAAATAAATGTATATGAGAAAGCTGTATATAGATAGATCCATATTGGATACTGGTTAAAAGACAGTACCACATGTGGGAAGTAATAAGGGATAAAATGAAGGTGGGATAGTAGAAACAATGAGAAGACAAATAAAAATGTTCTAGTATCAATAGAATTTGTCTCTTGGATAGTTAGGATCAGAAGCAATGAGTCCAAGAAAATTCCAAGGTTCCAAGCATGGATGATTGAGAGAATGGTGATGGCAGTTAGGAAGATCATTAGATCTTAGAAAGGGCTTGTGCCTCCGGCTTTAGACCAGTTGAATTTGAGGTACCAGTGGAGCATCCATTTGGAGATGTCCAGTAGACAATGGCAAATAAAAACTAAGCTCCTTTCCTAGTAGGATATGGGACCCTGCTGAGAGGGAGTACAGAGGCTACCTTGACCTGTGGTGCACAATTTCTGCCATGTTGCAGAAACGCCCTTGTTGAGCAAGGAGCACTGGTGCATGGCATGGGAATGGGTTGAGCCTGAGGGTCACAGCTAGTTGCTCATGAGCAGGGATGTCTTGACAGGGCCTCTCACCTGTGAGCAGGTTGCTGATGTGGCTGGATCAGCTCTCCTCCCATTGGCAGATACCATGCATATGCAAAGCTCACGAGCAATGGTGATTGAGGATTGCCTACTGTTCACACGCTGATCACACTTCCAAAACTGTATATCAGCAAGGCTGTGCAGCATAATAAACTGGAGCTCTTTTCACACTCTATGAGTTCCCCTGCCTCATTTACCTCTCCTCTGAGATCAAAGGGCTCATACAAGGTGAGCTCTTAAAAAACAGCCACAACAACTGGCTCCCGAGGGACAGGGACAGGGACCTGGAATAGTGCCAGAGCAACCACTTCGCAGTCAAGCACTGCTACATGGTCAAGACAACCTCTAAGAGGACTCCAGAGGGAGAGCCGAAAACTGCACTGTTTTCGGACCAGGCAGACTGTGGCAGATAGCGGTTAAGTAACCTAATGGGGCAGAAAGTAGGCACCCTCCTCCCTTTAGACAGGGAAGTATATGTCAGGACTGTGTATGTAAATGTAACAAAGAGCAGGGGTGCACAGTCCAATTAAGAGACATTAGGAAATTCCTGGACATTGCTTACAAAGTTTCTCTATGGTTACCTGAGGAAGGCTATTATAATTGTGAGAGATGGATTGTTTTCAGTGAACAGCTCACTGCTTATGATAAACAATGCCCAGGAGAAATATAAAAAAAGCCATTTTAAACAAAATCTGAAATCAGAACCAGAAAAAATATCAGGAAATTTATAGTTGGAGCACAGATAGGCATGTCTCTTAGCAACAGATGTCACTGTCTCCTGAGCCTGAGGAGAAGGATAATGAACGGCTTCCCCCTCCTCTTTCACCCTTGGCTCCACCTTACTCTTGTTCTATTTGGAACTACAGCCTTTCAAAAGTTCTTCTAATGTGAAGCCTAAGAGTGAAATCTGGATGACAGAATTTTTATAACAGATTTGGTTGACTGCTGCTCAGGTTGCTCCAGGAGCAAACATGAACTTATACTTTTAGCAACTTAGTGCCAGGAGTAGCAGGAAGTACGAAGACTTTGATGTCTGCTGACCTGGTAAATTGGCAAAAAGACAGAAAGACAGAAACTATTTTTCCCTTAATAATAGATGGCTTACATATTAACTTATGGGGTAGAGATATTTTACACCAATTAGGGATGAAAATCACCACAGAATTTTAGGAAGGGTCATTGCTGCTGCGGCTTCCACCACTCCAAAAATGACTTGGACTACCTACACACTGGTATGGGTGGAGCAGTGGCCTCTGACCCCCTAAAATTAAAAAAACAAACAAACAAAAAAACAGCCACTCTACATCAATTAGTACAAGAACAATTAGAATTAGGAAACAAACAGCCCATATAACTCCCCTATAAAAGATTCAACAATAAACAAAAAAAGAGAGATGAAAGTAGGGTCACGCAGAACTATATAAAGCAGTGTACACAATTTATTGCAAAAAAAATTAATTCAAATGATTTAAGTTCAGCTATGAAATACTCTTTGGTGAACATAGGCAGAGAATCACTCAAAGACAATACCCCATCTTCATTTAAGAAAGCCCCCTAAGAATGAGACCATGGTAATAAAAAAGGGTCCTGAAAAATGAGAGGGACCCTCTAGAGTTCTAATGTGGGGGCCAGGATATGCTTGTATTTTCACAGGACAAAATCTTCAGCAGTGGATCCCCATCAGACATCTCAGAGTTGTCCATAAAGCAGAAGAAGAAAAGAAGGAAGAAGAGGCAACCATCCAAAAGAAGGAGAAAATGTACCTCCAAGGCCACTAACAAAATGCTTTCTCTCTCTCCCTCCCTCTCTCTCTCTCTCTCTCTCTCTCTCTCTCTCTCTCTCTCTCTCTCTCCATATATATATATATATACACACACACACACGCACACACACACACACACACACACACATATATATATATGTGTGTTTATATATATATATGAGTTTGTGTTACATACAATCAGAATTGGCAACAGAGGCCAAAAGGTGGGCTATGGACCCACCATGGCCTAGGACTGTCTCATGGGGAATGGGGTATTATGTGACACACATCCTGGGCATGCAGGGGATGCTCTGTCATAGAGACACCTTCATCCACGTAGAAGAGTTGAAGCGGTGTATCTACATAAAGGGATCATCAGGTTGGCCCCTTATAAAGCACAAGCCTCCATGAGATACATTCTTGTCACTCAAGAACTGGGTCAGCAATTTAGCACATGGAAAAACATCTTGGGCCCTGGTTGTTGGACAAATGGCACAAGAATTAAATACCAGTTTTATACTAAAACATCTGGGAGGGAAATATGCATTCATGTGGGGAGATTCTGTAACTGTTAACAAAGAAACATTAGATTTTTACAATGTTACTTGTTGGAATTGTTCTGTTAGTGATTACTTGGACACTGAAATTGAAAATCAGACTGTATTTGTTATTACTCATGTATTAATGCTTTCTGTAAAAAGTGAGAAATGGTATCATATCAAGACTGATCCTATGTTCAATACCATAATAGAAAAGGAAGTAGACCTTAGTCCCATTAGAAAAAAGAGATGTATCAGCTCTGTCATATTAGGTATCTCTATGTTAATTTCACTTATAGTTTCATCAGTCTCTCTTGCAATGTCCATATCTAATGTACAAAACAAGCTAGATATGTAGAGGAACAAGCTAGGAATGTCTTAGCAGGTTTTGCCCAACAAGCTAAGATAGATGAATAATTGTATCACATGATAAAAGATTTGAGAAGCATCATTGGAAATAGGAGCTGAAGTAGAGTTATTGAAACTCTAGACTCAATTACAATGTGACTAGACATATACAAAGGTTTATGTAACCCCTTTGCTGTATAATCATACAGGATAAGATTATGATTGGGACAGTATCGAGTCATTTGAATGGTTTATTTCTTAATAACACAATTGAATGTGACATAGAAAGTTTATATAAACTAACATCTGACATAGAGAAAGCTTCTCATAAAAGTTTAAATCCAGATAAAATTGAAGAAAAAAAAATCAAACATTAGTTTGATAATACCTTTTCATGGTGGTTAAAATTAGAACCATGGATTGCCCTGTGTGTTGTGATGTTGTCATTGCTTTGTTGTTGCCCTGTAATATTAGGGTGTCTTTGTAGATCTTTCTCCATCTTTTCAGAGGTTACAGCTCAAGAAACTTTTTATCCAAAAGATAAAAAGGGGGGAATTGCTAGGATATGGGACCCTGCTGAGAGGGAGTACAGAGGCCATGTTGCAGAAACGCCCTTATTGAGCAAGGAGCACTGGTGCATGGCATGAAATGCGTTGAGCCTGAGGGTCACAGCTAGTTACTGGTGAGCAGGGATGCCTTGACAGGGCTTATCACCTGTGAGCGGGTTGCTTACGTGGCTGGGTCAGCTCTCCTCCCATTGGCAGATACCATACATATGCAATGCCCACAAGCTCCTTCTCTGAATGGTGATTGGGGGTTGCCTACTGTTCATACACTGATCATGCTTGCAAAACTTTATATCAATAAAGCTGTGCAGCATAATAAACTGGAGCTCTTTTCACACCCTATGAGTTCCCCTGCTTCATTCATTTCTCCTTTGAGATCAAAGGACTCATACAAGGTGAACTCTTAAAAGACGGCCACAACACTTTCCTTAGCACCTTCTTTTAGAATATCTCATTTCTTCACAGACAGACTCAAGGTTCATCTCTTACAAGAGATCTTTTATAATTCCCTCATACTTTAGTGTCCCCCATTCTCAAATTATGCTTAGCCTTTGTTTTGTACATATTTTGTATTTATTCATCTGTGTACACATTGGTTCCTCCTCCCCCTCAGTAAAATGAAAACTTCCAGAGGCCAGAGACTATATATTTTTTTATCTTTTCATGTCCAGTGCTTGGACTGTTACAGTAGGCACTTAACAAATATTAATTGAATTGATTTGAATTTAGACAGGTCAGGATGGAAAAAAATGTAGATTTGGGAATTTTCTGCCACAGAGGTGAAAGTTGAAACCACAAAAATGGATGAGGTCATTGAGGTAAAGGATAGAAAGAGAGAAAAGAAGAAATTCAAAGGCAAAAATTAGGAGAACATAGAATAGTCTACTTCTCAGATATGTGGAGAAGGAGAAATTTATGGCCAAAGAAATTATGAAGTGCAAAATAGATAATTTTGATTATATTAAATTAAAAAGTTTTTGCAAAACAAAATCAATGCAGCCAAGATTAGAAGGATTTTTCAGAAAGTTGGGGAAAATTTCTTTTGTAGTGTTTCTGATAAAGGTCTCATTTCTAAAATAGAATTGACTCAAATTTATAAGAATACAAGCCATTCCCCAATTGATAAATAGTCAAACAATAAAAAAGACAATTTTCAGATGAAGAAATTAAAGTTATTTGTAGTCATAGTAAAAATACCCTAAATCACAATTGATCAGACAAATGCAAATTAAGACAATTCTGAGATATCACTTCATACCTATCAACTTGGCTAAGATGACAGGAAAATATACTGACAAATATTGGAAGGGATGTAGGAAAACTGGGATACTAATGCATTATAGATGGAGTTGTGAAGTGATCCAACCATTCTGAATAGAAATCTGGAGCTATGACCAAAGGGCTACAAAACTGTATTTCCTCTCTGATCTAGCAGTGTCTCTGCTGGGTCCATATCCCAAAGAGATCATGAAAAAGTGAAAAGGACTCACATGTGCAAAAATGTTTGTAATGGCAAGGAACTAGAAACTGGGTGGATGCCCATCAATTAGGAAATAGCTCAGTAAGTTATGGTATATGAATAGAATGGAATATTATTGTTCTATAAAAAATGATGAGAAGGCAGATTTCAGAAAAGCCTGAAAGACTAACATGTTTTGTACTGTTTTGTACTGATGCTGAGTGAAATGAGCAGAACCAAGAGATCATTGTACACAGTAACAACAATATTATGTGATGATCAACTGTGATGGACTTGGATCTTTTCAACAAAGAGGTGATTCAAGGCTATTCCAATAGACTTGGGTTGGAAAATGCCATCTGCAATCCAGACAGAGAACTATGAGAACTGAATGTGGATCAAATCATAGTATTTTCACTTTTTTGTTTTTGTCCTTGTTTGTTTGCTTGGTTTTTTTTCTTTCCTGTATTTTTTTCCCTTTTGATCTGATTTTTCATGCCCAGCATGATGAATATGGAAATATATTTAGAAGAATTGCACATGTTTAACCTGTATCAAATTGTTTGCTATCTTGGGGATATGGGAGATGGGGAAAGCAGGGAGAAAAATTTGGAACACAAGGTTTTGCAAAGGTGAATGCTGAAAACTATCTTTGCATTTTTGGAAAAATAGAATGGAATTTAAAAATAAGATATTGTTAAAGAAAAAAAGAAATGCAAGGGCAGAGTCAGGGAGGAGGAGAACTTAGAGTTTCTGTGTCATGGGAGCTAAGGAAACATAAAGTATCTGGGACAGAGAAAATAATTAATTGCATCAAATGTAACTAGGAGTGAAGGACAATTAGGACTGAATAAAAAACATTGGCTGATTGATTCTGAGAGATCATTGATGACCTTCTAGAGAGATGTTTCAACAAACTAGTAGAAATTGAAGGCAGATTATAAAAGACTAAATTGTGGATAGGAGTCATACGGTCATAAAATCATAGCACAGAGGTTAGTAACCAGGGTGCATGAATTTGTATATATATATAATTTTTATGTTATACAAATACATTATTTTTTTACATATTTCTATGTAATTCATGTTGGGAGAGAAAAATCAGAACAAAAGGGAAAAACCACCAGAAGAAAAAACAGAAGGAAAAAAGGTGAAAATAGTATGCTGTGATCTGCATTGTCTCTATGGTTTTCTCTCTCTGGATGTGGGAAGGTATTTTTACATCCAAAGTTTATTGGAATATCCTTGGATCATTGAATTGCTGAGAACAGCCATGTCTATCATAGTTGAACATCCCACAATCTTGTTACTGTGTACAATGTTTTCCTGGTTCTGCTTGCTTCATTCAGTGTCAGCTCATGTAAATCTTTCCAGGTTTTTCTAAAATCAACCTGTTCATCATTTTTTTTAACAGAATAATAATATGCCAGAAAGGTTGTGCTTAAGATTTCTATAAGCTAGGCTTAAATAATATGTGAATCAAGAATTACCAGAAGAGAGGGGGCAGAGCCAAGATGGCGAACTGCAGACAGCGTCCTCTGTGAGCTCCTGAGACCTTCCCTCAGACCCAGACAAATTGAGCCTCTGAATTGGTCCTGGAGTGAGGGCTCCACCAAACACTTGGACTACAACGCACTTCTATCAAATATCTACTTTGAAAGAACTTCTGAGGTCAGTTTTAGATGGGCAGGGGATCGAGCAGCTCCCAGCTCTCATTCGCCAGTGCGCAGCCGGGTTGCAAGTCTGGGGCTGGGAAGGACCAGAAGATTTTAGGCTGCCAGGAAGTCCCTGGGAGACGCTTGGGCCACTTTTCTCTGCTTGCGGGCAGGTGCTTTGGCAAGTCTACCTTTGATAAAGGGTGGATTGAGAGCAGCTGAAAGTGTGGTCCTAGTAAGGATCTAGCCAGATCAGCCCCAGACCGGAAGTCAACTCGGCAAATTGCCCCAGGGCAAATTGAAATTGCTGCTGCTGCTGCAGAATTCCCTGCTGGTGACTGATACCTCAGCTAAAAATCATGAGCAAGAAGAAGAGAGCTTTCACCATAGACAGCTTTTACAGAGAGAAACTAGAGAAGTCCCCAGATCCTGAGATTCTGAAAACAATCCCAGATAAAGCCACAAAGGTGGACTTAAGCTGGTCTCCCTTTCAGAAGGCTTACCTGGAAGACTGCATAAAGAATCTCAAAAGAGAGCTAGAAGAAGATTGGGGAAATAGACTGAGAGCAGTGCAAGAAGGAAATATCACCCTGCAACAGAGATGTGAAAAACTGGAAAATAAGTCTGGTGAACTGGAAAAAGTCACCAACTCACTGGAAAATAAAAATAGTGAATTGGTAAAAGACAACAATTCA